>JADLZK010003075.1:0-22313 GCA_015847255.1 Hyparrhenia diplandra | reverse complement strand
CATCCATGACGCTACAAGAAGGAGGGGATGTGGTGCATTGGCTGTTTAGTTGCCTCACCCATGACAAAAAGATGGATGTAGGTCTGGGAATCTCTATCTACTTACTAGAATCTTGGCGGCTGAAATTCGATCTAACAGTTGTGTTTTTCGGTGAGGATGTTGGGTCTGAGCTGAGCCAAGCTGGCATAGCAGGCCGCATCTTGCGAGTTTCGCCGTGTGTTTCGATATGCGTTGGTGATGAATTTGTCCCAAGACACATGACGCACCGTGATTTGTGCACGTTGATCTAAAAACATGACAATAATAGACGGTTGCTTTGTTATAGTTGGTATTTTCAGCTTCATCCACGGTTTTACTCTCCCTGTTAAGAGCAACTCTAGCTAAACTTGTAATAGTCAGACTTCATTATTTAGTCATTTTGTAGAATACTTCTCTAAAACACGAAGTCCACAGAAAACCTTACTATTTTTACCAGGTAGAAGTGGCTATGAGCTTCACTGCTATCACATGGGCCTCGTACGAGATTTTAGGATAACATGTTTGTTATTTTACAAAATTATATAACATATCACGTTCGAGTTTAATTTTTCCTCTACCTGAAATCAATAGCTTCACCACAACAGGATATCCGCATCTTTTTCGCGGTTTGCTTATACGGTGCAGAGTAACGATTGGTTGATAAGTGAATTAGGCGGTCCTCGCCCGAGGTGCCGTGAGGGTCCGTGGCCCATGACGCATTGGCGTATGCCCGCGTCGCGCTCGATTTCGACCGCGAGCGCCGGCGTGTTGAGGGCGGCGGAGGTGTGAGCTACGTGGCTCTCCTCGCGCACTCAGCCCGGCCGACTGTGGGCGTTCCGCCAGGCCTCAGCGCGCCTTCGGCGGTCGGTCCCAACCTAGCTCGACCGATTGACTACGCCTTTTGGCGGAGGATGCGCAAAGGACTTCGACCTATGGCGGAGGTCAAGAGTTGTCGGCGGCGGTATTTGGGTACAGCGGTCGCGGCGACCGGCTGGCCCCGCCAAAGTCACGCTTTTCACGCGTCAGCGCATGGCAGGAGATCGCGGCGCGGCGTGTCGATCGAACATCGTGGGCCAAGCTGACGCACGGAGCGCAGCGGTGACTATTCGACCCGATTGCGTTGGTTCCACGCGGCCTTAGCCGATCTTGAGCCAGATCCTCTAGCCCGAGGGCGTGCACAAAGACCGCTTCCCGATGCGGTGTACGCGCCCTTGCGAGATTTGGGAGAGAAGCCCGAGCAAACGCCGGAGGTGGTGGCGTAGGTCTCTGCGACTCGAGTGATCGCCCCCACCTCCGGCACGTGCGCTTCATGCGCCTACAAGACAACTCGAGCGGATGCCTTCGCCCGACTCCCTTGCTTCTACCTTTGGAGGAGCGCTTGAGTCTTGACCCCGCCTGCGATCCCATGGTGCTTCACGGGTCGCCGGCTTGATGCCCACAGCCGGCCGGGCGCCAAGACCGCATACCGCGACCCGAGGATCACGAAAAGAGCAAAATTTTTAAAAGCAAAGCGAGGATAAATTTCAAGCGGGGGATAAATTTGATAGGGCAAAATTTACCCAAAATCCGAAAACTTGCAGCCTTGCGCGGCGTAGTGCTTATTGAATGGATTAGAAGGGCGTCCGCGACCCGACTTGTCAGCTTCGGACCTCCCGCGATGCGCCTCGAGGTTCCTAGAGGCAGTCGGCGAGGTCTACCGACTTACCGGGAAATTTTGGCGCATAGTTGGCGTCCCACTTCCCCGACCTCAGGCGATGCAGGACCATGGCGGGTAAGGATAGTGAAGGTGCGGGGGCCTTGATGGGCACTCATGCGTCTCTGATCGCTGAGTTGGTTAGTTGTCTCCTAGTTGAGTACAACCTCTACAGCTTCGCAGTTAGAAGCAGAGTGATCTTTTGTTGTGTGTTTTGCTTACGGCCCATTCTAAGGCATCTGCTAAAATGTGCGGCGTATGCTATTAACTCCCTTTTAAGCCCAAGCAATACTACGCACATGCGTGATTTCAGATATAAGTGAATTAGAGGGGCTAACACGGCGGTAGTACATATTGAGGCGTGTTTGGATTAACTCGAAAATGCTAGTACGTAAGAGCCGATTTTGGATTTGGCGGGGTTAGAGCGAGGGGGTTAAGCTGACTTTTTCCCGTCGGCTTTTACGGGGTTGGTGTGTGCTTTAGGGTTGGTGAGAACCTACCAAAGTATGAAATATCGCTGCAGGCGTTACTTCTTTTGGTGGATTAGAGCCAAAATAACCCAATCCCAGCTACATGTGTTTGATGTTTTTAAGGTTATTTGGGCAAATACTTAATCTAACTCTAGCAGCGGCATCAGACGGGGCCATTGCTCGTAGAAAGCGCAGAAGGAATGAGTTTGCGGCGACGGATTAAAGTTGGAATGCCGTGTCATCACGAGAACTAGTTCCCTCTTGTGGCGGGCGTGCCTTTCCAGCCGAAAAAGCCGGAAAAGAGAAACTCGCTCAAACGCAGCCGTCGGATCATCGACGAAGGTTAGAGGGGAAGCAAAGCGCTGCGGCGGCCCTCTTCATCATCATCAGATCGACGAGAAAAGTGGAAATGGGAGGAGGAGCACTGAACGCGCACCGAACCCAAAGCCAAAGCAGTTGGAATTGGAATCGGGTGGATCAATTCTGCCAATTACAAAAGCTCCCTCCTGGCGTCATCGCCCAATTACTTGTCAGTCCCTTCCCCACGCCGGCCGGACGGGGAGGGAGGGGAGGAGCCTACCTTTCTTTGCGCTGGGCACCGGTTCCAAATTCCCCCATATCTTTCTTGGCTGCACCGGGCAGCATGATGATGATGCGTCGCAGGGAGTGGGTTTCCTATAAAACCCGCGTAATCCCCGCTACCGATCGCAGGCACGGACGCACCGCGCAGATGAGCTCGGTGGTGGAAGCTTCTTCTCTTCCGGCCCGCCCGGCCTCCGCTGCTAGGTGCTGCTACCTGAGTGAGTGTAAGACCTTTCTCCTCCCCTGCTTGTTTCTTGGCTGCGTCGGCGTCTTTGATTCAGTCAGTCTGAAAGCTTCCGGTCTTTAATTTATTATAATTGCAGTGATCGACGCCCTGAAACAGACAAAATACAGTGGTTGACTCAACTATTTAGGTCAACCAAAATTTTATTTGCTACTGAGATTAGTTTGAGAGGTTGGAAAGAAAGCTTTGCAGAGTTGGTTCTATTTTTAACACACGGGGCTTTAGTCTTTTCTCCCCACTCGAAGCGAAGGAGAGGATGAGGATTGATCGCTGTTTGTTTCTGTTTGCATGATTGGTACATCATGTGATCAGCGTGTGTTGCTCTATTATATACGTATCGTTTTTCATTGGCTTCACAAGTTACCATTTTAGATTTTAGTACTGTGTCGTATCATCTTGAATAAACTTGTGCAATAATAAATAAATATATAGGAGTCTAGGACATCACTTTTGTCTTTCTTCAGATGTCTGCATCTGCAGAATCATGCTTGCGTTTGAATGATTTCCTTCATCATGCACAAGAGAATGCCACTCCTAGTATAGCTTATAGTGAGCTTAGTGAGCAGAGAGACCCAGAAGATTCAGAAGAATGTCTCTCAAATTCGCCTTATGAGTTATGAGAGCTTCTCTCAATGATTCTTTTACAACTCTACAAGAACACAACTACAAATGGTATTATAATACATGCATGCATCCTAAAAAGTTAGCTTGAATTTTTTTGCTGCCAGCCCAGTGCATTTCGTCTTACACTCTGAGAGCAAAGGTTTAGGACAGAGCATATCTTCTTTTTCTTGATTTATTCTTTCAGAATATGCTCGTCTATCGGGTTGACGAACCTAATCACTAATGCTATCTTTACGATCTTATCCTATAAATATGAGGGGCCAAGCTCACGTACACTACTCTAACAGGTATAGGCAAATATATAGGTCTGTTTATTAAAAATTAGTCTGCCATGCTTATCTCAGGACATGTGATCTTGCCAGCACATCATTTGGCCTATATTGGCATATGCTACACATGCTGCACAGCACAGATATGTCTCGGTAATGTGTAATGCATTGTCTGAACTCTGAATATAAGGCCTGATTTGAGGGCAAAAGCAACCTTCCAATCCATGACAAGTTTGTGATTCAGTTGGTATATTATACTAACAAATGCAACACTGAAGGCCTAAATAATGCCACGGCCTGTCATTGCTGGAGTCAGCCATGTGCTTTCAAAAACTGCATATCCTCCGTGGTATTTCTGAATCTCCACAGATAATCGTCAGTAACATTTATGATGAAGCTTTTTCGCTGTACAAGTCATAATTGCGTCTGACTAAATTGCAACCATGTGAAACTGAAACCGTGCACTGGCAAACATGTAGAAGAGCTGCTTACCTTTTTGAATTATGTGGTATACTATGGCAACCGTAGTTCTTTTGCCTTGCGGTTGTTTCTATTTGCTGCCTGTACAGTTTCTTTAGGTCTCTTCCTTTATAAATAGAAATTGGCACATCTGGTTCTAGTTCATTAGAAAGAGAGAGGCAACCTTAGTTAAAAATTAAATTCTCCTTTTTGTTCTCTCTTCACGGGCTGAAAAAAACAGCAATTGAATACTCAGCATTTGACACTGGCTGTGCAACCAGTACAGACCTATGTCACCACCAGCAGCAGGCCAAGTACAATTTTGTAGATCTAACCGAGTGGGCATATTTCTATTGCTAGAATGGAGAGAGACTTGCCTGAGCACCCATTTTTACTGGTTTTACGGCTGAAATGCTGGATGCTTTTATACAAAAAGAACTAAAGAAGCAGTGAATGCCTGACCTCTTTTGGACTTTCTGAATCATGAATTCATGACCAGATCCCTGATAGATATCAGCCTCCAACACTTTTTCTCAGCAACAGTAATGGATTGGTACCTTCACACCTTCACATAGCTTGACAGCACCAAAAATTTGAGCAGTTAGTTTAGTTCCCAATCACCCGTATTCTGTGTATAAAAAAATAATAATTAAAGTTATGTTATAGGGAAGTGAGCGTGATTTGTCTCTATTATCATCGAACAGCCTGCCTGTACTTTTTGACCAAACCAAACCTCACCAAGCCGCTATATATAGTAGACTAGCCTTGAGAGCTTGGACACGTCTCCTCAGTAACTATATTTTTGTTGTTCCTTGGGAAGATAGAAAAAGTATACCCTTGGTTTTTCTTGAACAGATTTGATTTGTTTATGCTTCTTCCGCTCATGTAGTTAGGCTTTCTGGATTCTTGCTCATCCCATTGGAGAAGCTTCCCAGATACCATTTCAGGTGTGTTTTCCTAAGGAGATTTCGTCGAAGACAAGATAGATGCATTGAAAACAGCCAGCAGAAGGAACTTCAAACAGGCAGCTAAACTGCTGGAACCTCGACTCCAGAAGCTGGAAAGGAAGCTTGCTCATTCCATTCAGGGAGATCAAGGGTGATAAAACCACCACAGTTCTTTTTTTTAAGATCTAGTAAGAAGCTATTATTTCCCGTTGTTTCACTTGCTGGGTGTGTGGTAGTTCCTCTGACTTCCCGCTGTTTCACTTTATCTGGGTGGTTCCTGTATCCCTGATGATGACCCCCACCCCACACGCAATTTCTGCTCAGGGTGGTTCCTCTGTTTTCCGTTGTTTCACCTTGGTCAGGGAGAGAGAGAGAAAAAGAGCTTTCCCACCAATCTTTCATTTCAAAATAAACAAACATCTCCAGCTAACTGCAGTAGGCAGTAGTGTTACAGAATAGGAGATAATGACACCAGTCATCCCAGAATGTTTACATGATCATCTTTGAGGCGCTTGCGCCCAAATTACAAAATCATACGCACAAAAAAACATTTAATTAACCAGGACCAGTATTTTATAAGGTTCTTCTGGGCTTTTCCCCATCTGAAACAGTATGTTCAACTTTTGAGTAACAAACAGTTTGTGGTTGCAGGTTGAATGCACAATCCCAAAAGATGATGGGACTTTGGCATCCTATGTTGGATTTAGGGTTCAACATGACAATGCTAAGGGGACCTATGAAGGTGGAATCAGATACCACCATGAGGTAAGCAAACATATTGCTCCATTCTTTTTTTGTTATCTGTAACACTAGTCACCATTTGATTCTTTCCACATCTTTGCCGACCTGAAATGGTCCTTAAGCATAAAGGCTCCAAACAATCCTTAAGTATAAATTACAAGTTTTTCAGAATCTGGCATAGGCAGCATATATGATATATCAGTGGATCATGTTATGAGATATCTCCTGAAGAAATGAAATACAAAAAGTAATCACAAATTGTTTCTGAAACCAAGTATACCCTATATACTGAAAACTGGGAACAACAAAACAATATCTAAGCTTATATCTGCTTAATGAAAAACACGCAACGGCGTGGTCTCCAAAAAATATCTGGAGCTTATATGGGGTCACATTCTGCCTCTATTTCCTTAAGCTGCGAAATCTGCTATGTACACAACATATCTCAGTTTTTCGAACAAGGGCTTCCCCATTTCCATTGCAAAGAACGGAAATACAGCAGTGTTTAGACACGTTCAGACAGCAAAAGAGCTTAAAACAGAGTTTTAAAAGTGTATCATAGTTTTGAGATATCACCTTGAAGAAATGACAAAATAAAAAGTGTATTGGATTGTTTCCTGAGGCCAAGTATAAGTACATTGAAAACTGGGAACAACTGAAAATATGGGGTTGCATCCTGGACTATATTTACTTGTATAAAAGAGATGAAATGGTCCTTAAGCATAAATTATTAGTTTTGGAATCCCATGTATTGCTGAAATATTAGATTTCCAGTACTACTTAGGACAACTCACAATATCCGAGTTATATGGGGTCACACTATATGATTCTATCCATTTCAAATTAATTTTCCTCGTTATTTAAGACTCTAAAAATGGGTTGGTGAAACCTGATCGTATGATCGTGTCAAGTCCTGGCATTTAAAAATCCTTTAACAACTCAGGTTGATCCTGATGAAGTCAATGCCTTGGCACAACTGGATGACATGGAAAAACAGCAGTGGCTAACATACCATATGGAGGAGCTAAAGGTGGAATAGGATGCAGCCCTGGAGACCTGAGCATCTCTGAGCTTGAGAGACTCACCCGAGTTTTCACTCAAAATCCATGATTTAATTGGCATCCATACTGATGTTCCAGCTCCAGATATGGGCACCAACTCACAGGTTAGTTTCCTTCATATATTATTTCTTCATAAAGGACTTTGATGAGAATTAGTTATCTGTATATGTTTTTTTTTAATATGGCCTATTTTTATTTGTTTTATGGTTGTGTAGACAATGGCATGGATACTTGATGAATATTCAAAGTTCCATGGTTACTCACCTGCTGTTGTGACAGGGAAAGCCTGTTGTAAGTAACTATCTATACTTCGGTTTCAACATATATATGTACTGAAAATATGTTTCCAGATAAAAAAAAATCCAGATCAAAATTAAAAAATACTGTGATTTCAAAAGAGGTGGTCAAATTAGAATTTTATCAAGCACAATCCTTTGATTTTATCTAGGTTGCAACAAGATTACATGTATTGTGAATTTCCTGCTCAATACACAGGACCTTGGAGGATCATTGGGAAGAGATGCAGCTACTGGAAGGGGAGTTCTTTTTGCTACTGAGGCTTTGCTTTGCAGAGCATGGCAAAGGCATTGCAGGCCAGCGTTTCCGTCATACAGGTAAATTATATGTAGGTTAAGTCTTGCCTTTAAAACAAATATATCAGAGATATTTTCAGACTGTCAATTGCATAATATGTGCATTACGAGAACAATTCATGATTAAATCTACCTTGTCAGTTTATATCATTGAAAATCAGTCACAGCCAAATATTTCATCTTCGAAGGTTATCTCTTGAGTAACAGGTGGTTTTGCTTGAACCCTTTTCAGGGATTCGGAAATGTAGGTTCCTGGGCAGCTCAGCTGATCAATGAAGCGGTGGGCAAGGTGATTGCTATCAGTGATGTCACAGGTGCCATCAAAAACGTCAATGGCCTTGACATCGCCCAGCTAGTGAAGCACCTTCGGCAGAGAACAAAGGATCAAAGGGCTTCAATGGGGAGATGCCATCGATCCGAACTCACTGCTCACTGAAGATTGCGACGTCCTCATCCCAGCAGCTTGGGGGAGTCATAAATAAGTAAGGTTCTTCTCACATCTCTTCCTGTTTTCCTTTCTCTTCGCCAGTAATTTCCTATTGCCGTGTTTGTAAGCTGGTGTGTTCTTCATCTACTTCATCTTCTTCTTAACGAAAACGTGCTTTTGGTCTAGAAAAAAAAAAATTACAGTCATTTTCACCCTACTGAATGATCGATCATTTTCAGTTATTATATCCTTCCTGTGACTTAAGGCCTGAATATAATTTTTTTTTGCGCTATTTTTTTACAGGGGATAATGCTAACGACATAAAAGCAAAGTACATCATCGAGGCTGCCAATCACCCCTCAGACCCGGAGAGCAGACGAGGCAAGTTCATTCATTTACCTTAACAGTTTCAGAGAGATTGACTGGCAGTAAAGAAATCGACTGCTTTGTACAATGTTTTCTGATCCCACCACACTGTCTTCCCTCCCATTCCCAGATCCTGTCAAAGAAAGGCGTCGTCATCCTCCCCGACATACTCGCCAACTCTGGCGGCGTCACAGTGAGCTACTTCGGAGTGGGTTCAGGTCCGTCGTTCTTCTCCTTTGAGCTACCTTTCTGTTACCCAGAGCACCGTGAAGTGTAAACTGAACCGTGTGGGCTTGTGCTTTTGACTGTTCAGAACATTCAGGGGTTCATGTGGGACGAGGAGAAGGTGAACGCGGAGCTCCGGACGTACATGACGCGCGCCTTCGGAGACGTGAAAGAGATGTGCCGGAGCCACAACTGCGACCTCCGCATGGGCGCCTTCACGCTGGGCGTCAACCGCGTCGCGCGCGCCACCGTCCTCAGGGATGGGAAGCATGATGATCTCTGCGTTGTGCTGCGGCATCGTGTCCATCGATCGATCGATCAATGGAGGTCCGGGAAAACAAGTTGATTAATAATTCCAAGAAGTGGGTCTTCTTGGAGATCAGTAGCGGAAGAATAGTAATAAGTCTGTAATTCGTAGCTGAGATGATGCTTGTTGGTGGTCTGCAAGCAGCAATGCCAATGCCATTTGGTTTTCTTGCACGGCTTTGGGTCATTCAGCCACGTAATGGAATAGTATATGCAGAAGCATTTGTTGCAGATATATTAGCACATATAATTGTCTCATCACACTGTTATCTTCGTAGTACATCGATGGATGATAGGGTCTGGCTGGTCAGCCAAAACGCCGATGCCATCTCTAAAGCGTGCGTGCACAGTCCACGCGTCGTCACACACCTCTCTAGTCTTTGGTCACTCAACGAGAGGGTCCGTAGAGATGACGCTGTAGACGACCATGTCCCTGAGCTTTCCCTTGATCACGCGGTAGCTCCGCAGCACGGCTTCCCGCTGGAACCCGGCCTTCGAGCACCCGTCTCGACGCCGCGTGGTCGACGTCCACGAGCGCCTCGGACGCGCTCGATGCCCGGGAGCTCCCCGAACGCCGCGGCGACCGCGCGCTTCACCGCCGCCGTGGCCACGCCTTTCCCCGCAGTGCGCGCGCGCGTCAGCAGCACGCAGAGCTCGGCACGGCACGCGTCGTCGGTGGGCGTCACGACACCAGCGCCCACGGGGCGGCGGTGTCGGTGTTCGTCGTCGCCGCCGAGGCAGACGGCGCGGAACCACGGGGTGCGGCAGCACGGCGTCGCGGAGGAACGCGAGGAGAGACTCCCGGACGTGTAGGCGTCCCACGTCATGAACGCCGCGACCTCGGGGTCCGACGCCCACCCATCATCGCGTCGACGTCGGCGAGCTCGAACCGCCGGAGCGTGACCGCGGGCACGGACCACGGTTGCGGTTGGGCAGGCGCTTCTTGCTCCATCATTGAGTTTCCTGTCCGGCGCGTTGCTTTTGCTTGGTGATGTTCAGTCACTATCACTAGTGGAGGTCTGCTGCGTCCTGTTTCTGCTTTCATCCAGACTTTTAGCCACACTAATCAAAGTTGTGGTGGTGGGGCACAACAACCACATAAGTGTGCGGGCCCCACGCCTGCACATAAGTATTAGTACTTTTATCTTGGATTAGGAACAGGGGTGACGTGTTCGATTGATCAGGGGTTTGTTGTTCTCTGATTTGGTATGGCATCACGCTCATAGACACGTACTACGTGGCTTCGAGAGGCTTTCCTCGTGTCGCCAAGCGGCGAAGCAGGTGTTCTCGGAGTTGGAGCAGATGCAGTGCACCACGTGCTGTACCAAAAGGCCAACTCTTCGAATCTTCGAGTCTTTGCTCTCAAACATACGGAGCACACTGAATATCCAAACACACCAGACAAAACATGCCGGCACGGTCCAATTTTACAAGATTGCATCCATCAACACATGGAGATTCTTTTGTTCTGTCCCGTATGTAGTGAGAAGGTTTCTGGAAGAGATTTGCAGCTGAGCTGATCGAGATGATCCATGGAGGATCCGCCACCACGCTCGGGGATCGATCACTCAGGGAGAGGGTCGTCGGAGAGGACGCTGTACATGACCATGTCCCTGGCACGCCCCTTTGTGCCAGTAGTGCCGACGCAGCACGCCCCTCGCGGCGGAACCCGGCCTTCCCACCACGCGCGCTGCGACGCCGTGTTGGCGACGTCCACCAGCGCCTCGACACGCCGCAGGCCCTGGGGCTCCAGGTCCGCGAACACGTCCCGCAGCGCGCGCGCCGCACGGCCGCCGTCGCCACGCCCTTGCCCCCAGTGCGCCCGCGCCAGCACGTAGCCGAGCTCCCCGCGGCAGCGCGCTCGGCGTCGGCGCCAGGGAGACCGCGCCCACCCACCGCGCCGGAGACGCAGATGGCGCGGAACCACGGGTGGGGAGCACCGTGTCGCGCAGGTACGCCAGCACCGGCTCCGTCGACTCGTACGCCTCCCACCGGCAGAACGCCGCCACTTGAGGGTCCGACACCCATGCCATCATCGCGTCCACGTCCGAGAGCTCGAAGCGCCGGAGGGTCACCTCCTCCGCCATCGCCGCTACTGGAGAGGACTCGCACCGTGCGGAGGGGCGCACGGTGCGCCTCATATAAAGACGGCCGAACACTCGTGTCGCACATAAACACGTTTCTGTTTCTCTCAAAGTAAAATTTGCAGGAAAACACTGAAAATTACTTGCATGGAATTCGTAATTCGATCTCGATACATACAGCCAACAGCAAAGAATTGCAAAAGGGACGTTGTAAAAGTCACTCGGGCACCGGGTCGGTCTCGATGAAGCTGAACATGACCATGTCCCTGACGACGCCTTTGATAGCGGTGTACTTGGCGGAGCACGGCCTCCCTCGTGAACCCGGCCTTCTCCAGCACGCGCTGCGACGCCGGGTTGGCCACGTCGACGAGCGCCTCGACGCGCTCCAGCCCCCGCACCCTCGGCGAACACCGTGGCCAGCGCGCGCTTCACGGCGGCGGTGACCACGCCCGGCCCCAGTGCGCGCGCGCCAGCACGTAGCCGAGCTCGGCGCGGCACGGGTCCCCGTCGGGGACACGGACACCGCGCCGACGGGGACGCCGCCGGAGTCGAGGCAGATGGCGCGGAACCACGGGTGCGGAGCACCACGTCGCGGATGAAGGCCAGTAGTGGCTCCGTCGACTCGTAGGCGTCCCACCGGCACGGGCGGCCACCTGTGGGTCTGACGCCCACGACATCATGGCGTCCACGTCGGACAGCTCGAACTTCCGGAGCGTCACCTCGGCCACTGTTACCTTCGCAGTGACGGGCTTGACTTCTGGTATTCCTGGCGTCGCCGTGGCCTCCATTGCTGAGCTGTTCTGATGGATCGATGCCTCGATGCGGCACTACAGCTGCTCCCCTGTTCATATACTTCTATAGTTCGAGGAGGATGAGGCAGGCAACTTCGTCTGACTTTGACCAGAAAGAAAGGAGATTAGCTTATGCATTGGTGTCGCACATTTTCTATGAGCCTATCGCCTTCTCGCGGGAAGGAGCGAGGAAGCCTGGAGAAGGAAGGTGTGAGGTGTGGGCTATGTGCTTGATCTGTGGAAAAATTTACGCTTTGTTTACTTATTACTCCAAAGACTTTACGTCCCATGAGGTCGCTATGTGCGTGATCTGTGGAAAAAATTCACATTCATTGTGCAATGTGCTTGATCTGTGAAAAAAATTTCACATTCATTGTGCAATGTGCTTGATCTGTGGAAAAAATTTCACATTCATTGTGCATGTACGTATGAGTTATTTGCTTAACATTCTTTAGCAACAACAAACATAGCAAAAAAAAAACATAATACATATATCTTTTTTACCCTACGAATCTAGCAACAAAAGCTGGCAAATCATCGTGCCACGTCACTTGCTATTTACAAACCGTAGGATCTAGATCCATTGGCATCGGGCAATCCAAAATGACTGTACCAAGGCCTGTTTCCAAATCCATCATGAAGCCTCTCGAATCCAATCCGTACTAAGGCCCATTTCCACCGAGCGTGAAGCCTCTGGGGCCCAAGCGAGAAGATAAAGCGTCAGTAACGGTTCCTCCCCTCCCTATCACCGTCGGAAAAAACGCCGAAGAAATTTCTCATCTCCAGGCAAAGGTACGTCATCTTCTTCTCCAAGATCTGGCAATCCCTCCCCGCCTCCCACCCGCACCTCACTAGCCTCTTTTCTGATGATTGATGCTCCCTAGAATCGCATTAAAAATCACGATTTTGCGCCAAAAAGCGGTCAGGCAAGAAGGGAAAGGAGCACGCTAACTCCAACGGGAGCTGCTCCACTGCTCCGGCGTCGCTTCTCACCCTCACCATCCTCTATCTCCCTCCCCTCCGCTCGCCTATAGCGCCACCTCCGCTAGTACAACATCTCCCTGTCCCGGAAGCCTGCAATGTGGTGCTCTACAAACCACACAGACAACAGCCATGCCTGCTTGGCCAACCGATTGCCTCGCCGCGGCACCCGCTAGACACGCAGCTGTGCAAGCAGAGCACGCCTGAAGCAAATCTCTGCCTGCCTTGCCTTATTCACTTGATAGCGTCACCTAATGGCATAACTACGCAATGCTTCTGTTTTTCTTTTAGGGGCCATGGCCAACGCTACAGCGTGGCGTCCTGCCCCGTCCTCCACATCTGCAGCCCGCGGCCACGCTTATCATCCGAGATTGTAGGTCTACATGGTGTCAGAGACCCTCTGCAAGAAGCGGTGGTTTGATCTGACAAAAGCTGCAGGCTTCAATCAGAGCGATGGGGCGACGAGGCTGCACGGAGATGCTCCGTCCCTGGGGACCATTCCTGCTTTTGCTCCATCCCTGGGACCATTCCTGTTTGCTGTTCACGTGCTCGTGGGCCAGGTGAGGAAGCACGGGTTGCAGCCCGTGTTGTATGTTTTGGCAGCCCAAATCCTCGATGCTTATGTGGCCTGTCAATTTAGTGTGAGGCAGTACGCACCTTGTGGTCTGCGTTGGCCCTGCCCTTAGGAAAATAAATCCAGCAATACAATAGATATACTCAAATATACAAATAGTGGACCGCTCTCTTCATACATGCTTCCATGCGTGACTACCTAATGAGCATTACCTCCTTGGCCTACCAACAGCGCAAAATTGGCGAAGATTTCTAGTCTCAAAACGGAAAAAAAAAATGATACTCAAACAATAAAAATGAGACAATTCAATCTTCAAAATATATCGACAACAAAATGATAAATCCGTGGTTAACATATACAATCATCGGTAAATGAAAATTTCCAATTAACACTGAAAAAACAAAAATACTGCATAAACAACAATTTAGCTAGTATTATACTCATGTACATAACTACAAAAGGGGAAAAAAAGGCCAACAATGGCCATATTGCCGGAACAGTTTTTTTTTTCTAGTGATATCGGATATTTTGACACATTAAATCTGATATTAAATGTAGAAAAAATAATAATTAATTATACAAATTGCGTGTATTTTGAGAGATGATTTTTTTAATTCTAATTAATTTATGATTAGTCTTAATAAATTTCACAGTTTATAGGAGAGTTCTGTAAATTCATTTTTTCATTAGTATCAAACACGTTACGACATTACATGTAACATCTTTACGCGGCTGGAACACTGGACAGTTCCGTACTTCTCGGAAATATGTAAATCCGATTGACCCGTTCGGAAATGGATCCAACAGCAAGAATTGCAAAAAGGGCCGTTGTAAAACTAAAAGGTCACTCGGGCACCGGGTCGGTGTCGATGAAGCTGAACATGACCATGTCCCTGACGACGCCCTTGTTGGCAGAGTACTTTGCGGAGCACGGCCTCCCTCGTGAACCCGGCCTTCTCCAGCACGCGCTGCGACGCCGGGTTGGCCACGTCGACGAGCGCCTCGACGCGCTCCAGCCCCTGCACCTCGGCGAACACCGTGGCCAGCGCGCGCTTCACGGCGGCGGTGACCACGCCTCGGCCCCAGTGCGCGCGGGCCAGCACGTAGCCGAGCTCCCCGCGGCAGCGCTCCGGCGTGGCCACCAAGGCGATCGCGCCCACCACCGCACCGGAGAAGCAGATGGCGCGGAACCACGGGTGTGGGAGCACAGTGTCGCGCAGGAACTCCAGTAGTGGCTCCGTCGACTCGTTGCGGCTCCCACCGGCAGAACGCCGCCACCTGAGGGTCCGATGACCACGCCATCATGGCGTCCACGTCGGACAGCTCGAACTTACGGAGCGTCACCTCGGCCACGGTTACCTTCGCCGTGCTGGCCTTGACTCCTTCTTGTGTTGTTGGTGTCGTCGTGGCCGCCATTGCTGATGAGCTGTTTTCTTCAGAGCTCTGATGATTTCTCGATACGGCAGTGGAGCCGATGGTCTCTGTTCATATACTTCCAATTCCAGTGGTTCTGTGGATGAAGCAACTTAGCTAACTTCGTCTGACTTTGACCGGAGAAGATAATCTTGGCCGGCAAGCTTGGTTTAGATTAGTTTATGCAAATCTTGGCCGGCAAGCCTGGTTTAGATTAGGTTATTATCCAAATTGCTGAGCAATTCGAAGGTGTGAGGTGTGGCTCGTGTGCACACAGATACAGGTAAGTCAAACGGTGGGTCAACTTGACTGTGGCTTCATTACTTCGCTAACTGAAAATAGTGCACATCAACGCAAGAGTGTTCTAGACAAACATCCCCAAACTGTACAAATTGACCGTCCGTGAACCGTGATGAACACAAGAAGCTCTAGTGTCTCAGAAACAATGGCTCTAGTGTCTCGGAAGAGTATTGGTCGTCAGATTTTCAGTGTTCAGAGTATGGACTGCGCCGCGGCCGCGCACTGCCTCGCCAGGTCACCGGCCGCCATGAGGGCCAGGGCAAGGTACCGCGCGGCGCTGCCGCCATTGGTTGGCTTCGGTTGATTGGCTGTGCTGTTATTTGCAGGGGTGGCGATCTTGGTTCTGGCACTGGCAGGTCGGAATTTGTTGTATTGGCTTGCTGTCACGGGAGACCTTTTGTTGTTATGTTGGTTCACGTTCTCGCCGAACACGTCACAAATTATTTGCTTGCGTTTACATTCAAAAGCATCTTTCTTTAAAAGTTTTTCTAATTAGGCAGGGGACGCGTGTACGCGTACCCCCTCTACCAAAATTGGACGTCCAGGTACCCTGAGGGAGGTAGGTAAGCCAGCGCGCCCTATAAGAGGGCAACTGACCTAGGCCACGGGCCTACAAGATCGCCCGTCGGCCCCGTCTCATGATATGAACTTGTGTGCAGAGTAGGACGGGGCGCTCATCATCTTATAGCCGGAGCTCGCGTCGCGTTTGCCTTCGGCTGCCGAGGTGGTACTAAACGCAACGCGTTCTGCTCTCCTCAGCCTCAGCCAGTCAGCCGCTGAGTTCTTCTCGTGGGCTTACTGGAGACAAGCATGGAGACGACATGGATGGGCCTCTACTGTTGGGCTGACAGGAAACACTCATACAAGCTGCACAGGTTCGGTTTGGACTCTGTCTTGTGTTTCGTCGCCAAAATCCTTTCATGTTTTAAACATGTTTTTTTCTTTTCTAGAAACTCTGCAGGTTAGCTGTTTCAGTGATTTGAGTTTGTTGGTCGCGAACCCACCATTCCTACCTGACCTAACAAAATGGAGAGAATCATTCAGATCCACACGAGCAACTACCATGCGTCAATATTATGGCTCAGCTTAGCGCAACCAACTTAACCCAATCTTCATCTACCACTTCAAACACTGTCCGATCGATGTATATGCGCGCACACACACACAAACACCACGAAGCACAGTGCCTGCAGTTCGATTTGCTGCCTCCAAAAAAGTCTCCCACGAAAATTTCGCGTGCACTCTCTTGTCACGCTCCAGACTCCATTGTTTCGTCAACTTGTCACCAACATCCATTCGTGTTTTTAAACATATAAATATGAAATAGTGATCTAGCGTCATCGCTAACTCAAAGTACTAGTGTACACCAACGCAATGAACACAAGAAGCTCTAGCGTCTCAAAAACGATGGAGAAGTGCTAGCGCCAGTGCCGTGGCGGCGAAGACGAACAACGTTCCTGGTTTGCAAGCGTTTCCATCAGAGTATTGGTCTGTAGCCTTCGACCCAGACCCTACAGTGTCAGAATTTCAGAGTTTAGGTGTCAATTGTAGAAAGACTTGTGTCTCCATGCCTGAACAATGTACAATGCCTAGTGCTGTACCTGTACCTGGACCTGCAGGGGTGGCGTTGGCGTCTGACGGCGGCCCGGTGTGGTCGTCCCCGCCGCTGGAGACGACACTGGAGCTCCCACGGCTGCAAAAAACGCGCGGTAATGTTAGCTCGTCATTCTCAATCCTCCGATCTGCCCGTGTCCGTGAGCGTGGCAAACAACTAAGATCGCGCACGTTCTCTGAAATGTGCAGCAGGCACGCTTACCGTTGCATTGGCTGGCAGGTGGCGCCTGGACCTTGCACGCGGCGGGCAGCCGCAGCGCTCGGTCGCCGTCGACGGCGACGCCGAGCGACGCTGCCGTGCCGCCGACCACCATGCAGAGGCATCCCGGGCTGGACCGCAGCATGTCCGACACGGCCGAACAGCACGGGCCCGTCGGGCGTCGTTGCGTTGCCGGACATGTAGTCCATGCACGGGTTGAGGCTGACGAGCTCCGGCACGCAACCCGGGCCGGAGCCGGACTGCGCCGCGGCTACGCACTGCCTCGCCAGGACACCAGTCACCATGAGGGCCAGGGCAACGTACCGCGCGGCGGCGTGGTGGTAAGTTGCCGCCATTGGTTGATTTGTGCTGAGTGTGTCTACGCATGGATAGTGAGTGAGTGCTGTGCTATTTGTAATTTGTAGTGGGCCTGGAATCGTTGCACCTGTCATGCCAGGGGCAGGTAAGCATTTTGTTGTTGTGTTTTGTTCAACTTCTCTCGCTGCCATTTACGCAGCCACGGAAATCCCCAAGTTTTCACAGATTTTGGCGGGGGCACGAGGTAAAACGCACCCCCCTCTACCACAAAACAGACTGTCTTAAACCTGAGGTCAGTAAAGAAGAACTCAGGTGAGGAGGCTCTAAATTAAAAAAATTTCGTTTGAGGGCTAACATGTAAAAAATAGGGGTTTTAAAGTGACTCTCAACTCCAGTGGAGAAAGCAAACCCAGACCCTATATCGTTGGGCCTACTTGTCAGAAGGAAAAGAAACCAGTGTCCGTCGCCCTTCACTGCTCCATTCGTCCTCGCCGCGCCGCCGTTCCATCCCCTCCGACTCCCCTATCTCTCTCCCCATGGATGGGCGCGTCGCCCTGCACCATCAGCAGCAGCTAGCTCATGTCGTCCGCGCGGACCGCCTCCGACCCGCCAACCAAGGCCACCAGCGCGCCCCCACGTCGCGTGCTCCGCCGCGCGTCACGACATGGCGCGCACCAGCGCCCCGCCGCCAGCCTCGGCGACCACGGTGTCGCGCCTCCTTCCGCGCGGCAGAGGCGCTCCACGGCCGCCATGGCGTGCTCGGATTCCCCCGGCGGCGCCGCCCTCTGCCACTCGCTGCACGAGAGGTTCTTCTTGGCCAGGTAGAGCGCGAGCACGGCCTGGATCCCGACGACTGCGGCCGCGCCTCCGGGCTCCCGAGCACCAGCCTCTTCCGCCACCGCTGCCATGGACGGCGACGCGGGCGAGCTCCTGGCACGCTCGTACTACGCGCTCGCCGCCGAGTCTGCGGCCTCCGTCGCGGCGCGCGCAGGGTCTGCGTCCACAAAGCTCTTCGCCGCGCCCCGCGTCCGGTCCCCGCGCCGTCCGCGAGGACGAGCTCCGCCCGCCTCCCTCCACGCCGTCGTGACGGCCATGGCCGCCGAGGCGAGGGCGCCAGTGAACCTGACCCGGCTTGTGTCGAGGTTCCTCTTCGACTCCGTGGCGCGCACCATCGCCGGCGGTGGTAGACGGAGCGAGCACCGCGACGAGCGCACGTTGCAGGAGGTGCTCAGGATTCTACCCAGTGAGCCTGCTCGACTGCTTCCCACCGTCACGCCTCGCCACGCTCGCCAGCTACCACGTGCCTCGGGTGCTCGTCGTGGCCGGACTATCCAACTCCGGCGCAAGATCTGGCGCATGGCCGACGCCTGGAGCCGGCCCGTCGATCTGGCGCCTGGACGCGACGTCCACAGGGCGCGCCGCCGAGGCCGCCGCGTGGGAGCACGACGTGCGTGGGCCAGGTCTCGCCGCCATGCGCGGGAAGCGACGGCGACGACGGGCGGGGGGGGAGACCGGCGGCGGCGCGTGCCGGGTGAGAGCGCGTGCTTGCGCGACGGAGAGGAAATTTGGCGTGGGACCCACAGACAGTGAGGATAGGGGGTTGTTAGATCTGGGGGGAATTTGGGGTGACATGTAAATTGGGGGTTCATCTAAGGGGGCTTCATTTGGGTTGATTTTTTGAAACTCTAAAATTTAAAGAAAAGTAAATTGGGGGTTTGAAGAACCATTTGGAGTTTGATTTTTTTCAACCTCTAAAAATTTAAAGTAGAGGCCTGAGTAGGGCTCCATTGGAGCTGCTAGAAAGCCAGCGCGCCCCGAGAGAGCCACTGACCTAGGCCACGGGCCTACATGATCTCCGGCAGCCCTGTCAGGTAAATTATTGAGAAGAACGTGAGCACGGGGGCGCTCGTGTTATAGCGGGAGCTCACGTCGCGTTTGCCTTCGGCTGCCGAGGTGGTACTAAAAACCAATGCGCATGGATGGGCCTCGACTGTTGGGCCGACAGAAAACACTCATACAGGCTGCAATGGACATGGGTTCGGTTTGTGTTTCGTCAACTTGTCGCCATAATCCTTTCGTGCTTTAAACATGTTTTTTTTCTTTTCTAGAAACTCCGCAGGTAGCAATGCGCGCTGACTGCTAGCTCTTTCAGTGATTCGAGTTTGCTGAGTTGGTCGCGAACCCACCATTCCTACCTGACCTAACAAAACACAGAGAATCATTCAGATCCACACGAGCAACTACCATGCGTCAACATTATGGCTCAGTTTCGCGCAACCAACTTAACCCAATCTTCATCTACCACTTCAAACACTGTCCGATCCGATATATATGCACACACACACACACACACACAAACACCACGAAGCACAGTGCCTGCAGTTCGATCGATTTGCTGCCCCTGCCTCCAAAAAAAAAAGTTTCCCTCCAAAATCTCGCGTGCGTGCACGTACTCTCTTGTCACGCTCCAGACTCCAGATGACGAGCCGGCGGCGTGACGACAGGATGGAGCAGCCGGCGGCGACGGCGGTGCTGTTGCTGGTGCTGCTGCTGGTGGTGGCCGCGCGCCGCCGGCGGCGTCGGGGCAGATCGCGACGTCGTGCACGGCGTCGCTGATAACAACGTTCACGCCGTGCCTCAACTTCGTGACGGGGAGCACCAACGGCGGCGGCTCGCCGACGCAGGAGTGCTGCGGATCGCTGGCGGAGATGGTGCGCACGGGCGCCGACTGCGCCTGCCTCATCCTCACGGGCAACGTGCCCTTCAGCCTCCCCATCAACCGTGCGCTCGCCATCTCCCTCCCCAAGCTCTGCAGCTCCACCTCTGTCCCGCTCCAGTGCCGGGGTTGGTTGCTCACCGTCGCCCGCCCTCGCCGCCGCCGCAAAACTTATAAATGTCTCCATTAGTGACGAAGATTAATGGCTGAAAACGTTTGTTTTTGGGGAATTTTTGCAGACACGGCGACGCAAATCCCAGCTCCCGGACCTGTCGCGTTCGCTCCCGCGCTTCCTCCACTGCGTAAGGACCTTCTTGCCATCTCTGCTCATGCGTCATGCCAGGTGTTTCTTCTATGAACTTTTACTGACAGATGCTGATGGACACGTTTGCAGCACCGATTCCACCGGAATCGCCCGACTCTCCGGTGGATTCCACGGCGACGCCCTCCGGCGGTGGACTCGACGCCGGCGTTCTCCCAGAGACCAGTGGTGGTGCCCAGCTCGGCAGTTAGGGTTCTCACGTGTCCGTGGCGGCTGCCACCACTGTACTGTCGATAGCTGCTGCGTCCATTTTCGTTTGATCAGGATGGCGGTGTCGTAGGATGCATGCAGCATATGCGTTATGTTTGTGTGGTTTGAAAAAGTAACTATTACAAGGATATTAGTGTTTCCAGGATTTGAGTGGGCTTTTCATGATAATTTTGTACATTATACTATGAATAGCACAATGAGAAATCTAAAACGAAATTCTTAAACCAGGCATCTTCTTCGACTCTTCTGCCAAATTTCTCCTTTTTTATTAAGGTCCCATTTAATACAACTCAAGAAAAGCATCTCTCTCTCAAGTTGTCTCATGACCCATTAACTAGGCATCTTCTTCGTTTTGTTTTTGTTTTTTTGCCTAATTTCTCCCTTTATATTAAGGACTCATTTAATACAACTCAAGAAAAGCAACTCTATGAGTGGAGCTATAGTTGTCTTATGACCTACTATTAACAAAACAGCTCTTCATAATACATGGCCGTAAGGCTAGTCTCACAAAGGAGATTTTATGTCACAATTTTCAACGCATTTAGATTTTTGAAAATAGTGCAGAAGAGTTTCATCCCCATGGAACTCTCTCTGCTCCCACGAAACTCTTATCACATCTCTCTCATCATTAATACGGTGCAACATCAGCATAATTAATGTCTATAAAACTCTTATGAAACTCCATTGAGACTGCCCTAATACCCATCCATTTTTATTCCTTCTTCATCCTTATCCACTCACTGGTGCCTCTCTCTTGCAACCATGCTCCGATGACTCGGCGCCCGCGCCACTCGGCGCTTCCGACGACGCTACTCCACACTCTGGCACGCCGGTGGCGACATCGCCCTCCCCACGCCAGCCTAGGGTTAAATGTGCCCAAGGTCATGTTTAGCCTACAAGTGCCATAGGAAGTTAAGTGAAGCTGGTTTTCATCTTCGGTAGCTGTCGTTGCCCTACGAGAGTGCGTTTTGGGAAGATTCATGCGTCAAGTTGTTTATTCCATTCTTGTCAGGTAGTTGAAGCTGAAAAATAGCTTTAGAAGTTGTCCCATAATCCCTACCAGACGGAGTCTTACTTTCTGCTCTCTTGCTCGCCCTTGCCTTCTCACATGTCTTCGTCTCTGCAAGGGCAATGGCAAATTTTGATTTCTCGACTGCTAACGTATTTTTGGATGCAAAATATTGTTAGAGAACTATCATGATTTTTTGAAATACTGTAAACTTTTTGGATGTAACGATCTTTCCAGTGTTGACACTCTAAAACTCTTTTTTTCTAGAATTTGATTTTTCACCTTTCTTATTCTATAAAATAAAGTTTGTTAATTTATTACCACAGTTCTTCAAAAGTACAACATCCAAACAGGGTCTAAGTCTTTATTCTGCCCATTGACTATCTTTCAGCCATGATACTACCTCACCACCTCTTTGAATGCAGACTAATATACATAAACATGTTTGTTAACTAAAAAACTATAAAGTCACTAATAATGTTTTTTTTAATTTAGGATTTAACAAATCTTGTACATGTTATTGTCACCGAAGGAAATATCTTTGTCATATTGGTTCATTTTACTATATTAAAAGTCGCTTGATATCATATTGTTTGTTCTAGGCAGGTACCTTTTACAACCTTGAGCCCTTTTACACCGCTTGGAAATGCCTCTTGATCCCAACGCCTCCCGATGCCTCCGGAAAATAGTTTTGATTTAATTTGTTGAAGGGTATTAGTGTCTTATTACAAAACTAACTCCCTACCCCGCCGCCCAC
>JADLZK010003074.1:0-11188 GCA_015847255.1 Hyparrhenia diplandra | reverse complement strand
CATCAAGCACCAGCACCCGGCTACGTTCGACACGGTGGCCATGGACCCGGCGCTGAAGCAGTCCGTCATCGCCGACCTGGACCGATTCCTGAGGAGCGCCTCCAGCGGATTGGCAAGGCGTGGAAGCGCGGGTACCTACTCTACGGCCCGCCGGGCACCGGCAAGTCGAGCCTGGTCGCCGCCATACGCCAACTACCTCCGCTTCCAACCTCTACGACCTCGACCCTTCCCACGTGCACTCCAACACCTCGCTGCAGAAGCTGCTCACGCAGCCATGCCCAACAAGTCCATCGTGTCATCCCGAGGGACATTGACTGCTGCTTCAGCGCAGGTCCGAGGAATGCTCCAACTCAGCGCAAGGAGCAGCGCACCAAGGAAGACGATGGGGATAGTGAGCACCCAAGACACTTCTTCCGCCGCCGATGAGACCTCCAGCTCCAGCTCCACCAAGTGCTCGCTACTACACGGTATAAGCTATTTCATTTCCGCTGATTCTTTTTGCACAGCAAACACAATTTTCTGACAACATTTGTGTGCGGAATGAATGTCATCCAGGGACCTTCGTCGCGGCAGGGGCATAACCCTGTCTGGGCTGCTCAACTGCATCGACGGGCTGTGGTCGACCAGCGGCGAGGAGCGCATCGTCATCTTTCACCACCAGCTACAAGGACCGCCTCGACCCGGCGCTGTTGCGGCCTGGCCGGGATGGACATTCCACATCTACGCCGGGCTACTGCGCGGCTGGGAGGCATTCGGACGCTGGCCCGGAACTACTTCCTCGTCGACGACCACGCGCGGTTCCCGGAGATTCAGAAGCCTGCTCTCGGAGGTGGAGGTGACGCCGGCCGGAGGTTTCGGAGATGCTGCTGCGCGGCGGGGACCCTGACGCGTCGCGCGCTGCGGGAGCTCGTGGAGTTCTCGGACAAGAAGAAGCAGAGGAGGCGCACCTCCGAGTAGTGCATTGTGCATTGCAGAGGCTCAGAGCCAATGCTGATGTTTTATGGTTGGTTGTTCTAGTAATCTCTATCTTCGATGGCCAACTTGTGGGTGTTCGATTGTTCTATTTGTCTGACACGCATGGACGTTGTTTGCCGCCTTGTCAATTCAATATTTGCCTATGGATCTCGCGCGCGCCCTACGTTGTTTTGGTCCCGCGCTCGCGACTGCGCTCGATACGGTCATCTTCCTGCAGCCTGGTTGCGTTGTGGTGGCGTGACGCTCGACGATGAGCTAAGTGTACCCATCCTCCAATGTTTTTCTTTCGAAATTTCTTCCTATAGCGTCCGGCTCTATTTGATGTGTGTTGATGCCCATCTACGCTTCGTTTTTGCATGATTTTCGCGTTGTTCGTTGTTGCGTAGAAACTGTGTTTTCTACGCGGAATTGTAGCGAGTCCACTTGCGAGTGAGTTTTCTTCACCACGAGCTAGGGTTGGTCAGCTTTCTCCATGGATGTCAACCTTCATTGATTTGTTTTAACTTTGCACCTCCTCGCGAATCCACTTGCACCTCTAGCGCTCAGCGTTGTAGTTGAAGAGCATCGAGTGGCCGGCGGCGTTGGAGGCGGCGGCGGCCGTGGCCATCGCGATGGGACTTGAGCGTCCCGCGTGTGATGCGATTACGCGCGTGTGGGCTTACGACTTAAGCGTTCCACGACTCCTGGGTGCGGCGGGAGGCGGCGTCATTTTACTGCGGCGTGGTGCGTCGGCGTGCTTTCGGCGCCTATGGCGTCATTTGCGCGACTTCCGGTCGAACGCGCGGCGGTACGTGAAACGCAGTGCTGAGCACGCTGGTACGAGTACGGGTTCCTCTTCATCTGCGGCGATTTACTGGCACTTCCCATGTTTGATTTGGGTCGCTTTATTGGCATGCGTTTACGATTCATAACTATCTCGTTTTCGCACTTTTGTTTGCCATTGATTTGAGCACGGCCTTCTCATTCCAATCGGATCATCTCGAGTTCGCGATTGGACGTTTCCCTTCTCTCCGTTTAGTTTTTCCTCGATTACTGATTGGTGTTTTGCGGTCGATTATGTCTTTGTGATTGTCGGAGTTTTATTTTCCACTGTGATTCCTTCTATGTTTTGAGGGTTTGCTTTTCCTCACGATTATCCCTTATTTTATTGCATTAGTATGCTTACATGTTTTCCCCAATTTGTAAAGATCATTTCTTGTTCATTCGGTACTGCGCTACAGTTGGTATTGGATTGGTTTGTTGTTAAGCGGGTATGTGATTATCTAGGTTTACATGTTTTTTCATCTTATTTCTATGTGATTTATCGGCTATTAAAGGATTATTCAAACACGATGTATTTTGTGGATATTATATTTTTTCCTCTGCTCATTGTATTCTATTATGATATTACATTGAGTCCTACGCTTTTACTTTGTTAATTTGATTGATTCTTGATGGTGATAGGTATGTGTGATTAGCTAAAGGTATGCCTTATCATCTTATCTATGTGACTTGTGTGGCCTTATTAAAAGGATTAATCAGATCTAATGTGTCTGTTTGTATTAATACATTCGGTCCTATGCTTCCTACTTTGTTATTTTGATTGGCGATAATGTGATATGTATGTGATTAGCTAGGTTTCATTGTTTTCATGTTTAAATCTATATGAATAGTTTTGTAAAATATTGGATTGTAGTATATTCATTTCAAGTAGTATGTGTCTATATTTTTAGACATGTTTATAAGCTTTACTGTTCTTTCAATCGAACTCTTGTTCTTTTATCATACCATGCAGCTTCTTATATTTAAAATCTGTTATTCTTAGATGGCTCGTACTACAAAAGGCGTTAGTGATGGCCAAAGGTTCTTTTTGAAGCTGATTTGGAAGACTCCCAAGATTTTGATAGTGAAGATGTTATGTGCTCTCAATATCTTGGTGATGATATCTTTGATGATAAATCTAGTTACGATGAAAGAAATGTCACGAAGTGAGTTTGTTTTTGATTCACATATGTTTCGCGTGATTTATGATTTTATGAAATAACTTTATCGATTAAATTTTAAATCTACTGGGATTTAATGAAAGATTGTGACCTGCAAGCTTTCAGCAGTCTTTGTATGATCGATTACTTGAAAGATGTAAAAAGTTTTAGACACCTTTTAGTTTCTTTGTTTATAAGGTTTAATTTTGCTTTTAAATTTTGACATTGATGCTTATTCGGTATCGTTCGATCAAGGCTTTGAAGCGTAAGTTGACTTTGGCTTTGGAAACTCAGGTACCATTTTGTTGGTTTACTATACTTTTAGATTAACTATCCTGTTTGTTAAAGGTTATAATAGTCGACTAATAGTTTTTTCCCTTTCTTTCCCACTTTTAATAGTCTAGAAGCATAGATCTGGCGTGAATTCATCTGAGGGCTTTTTACCAGGGCGTCGGTCGGAGTAAATTTGCATGTCGATCATTTCTCGTTTTAAGCGATCATCGAAGGAATATCATCGGGGAGATGGTTTTGGGTCATACGGCATTTGTTTGACAAGTGTTATGTGCCCAAAAAGTTTTCCAATGGATTGGCATCTCATGTTGATTGCGGATAGGGAGATCTTATTGTTGGTGGCAAGGTTATTCCATTGACTTACGAAAGTGTCGGTCTTGTTCTTGGCATCCTCGTGGTGGCTCTGCTTTCTGTTAACTATCAAGATGGCGAAAGACGTTCTTGCTCTCATCGACAAACCGGCTTTGCCTCAAGTATCGGTTTGAATCAAAAGTTGTCTTCTTCGATCTTAATGATGACAAGTTGTTTTTTTTGGTAATAAAGCTCTTGCCTTTGTTTTCTTTGCCCTAATTCTAACATTGTCCAGACCCTCCGTTATCTTGGTGTCTTTGAAAATAATTTGATGATGTGAGTCTTATGGCCCGGTTTGGCTTTTGTCTTGCGTTGGTTGCTTAAATTAGTGGACAATTTCACTAGAGGTAAAAATCTTTGGTCGGAAAAATTCACAGGACTCTTGGTTGGTGTATGTTTTACCTTCTTTGTAAGTGCTAGCGCTTTTAGTTTCATGTTCGTTCAGCTTTTATTACTTATTGATTGAGTTCCCAAATGCATTGATTATTTGCTAATTTGTATTGTCAATATTTCCTTAGTTTAATCGTGGTTTTTACTTTTTGGTTTTTATGGGTAGGTTATCTACTTGGATCATGTGACTTTTTCTCATCGTAAAGTTCTTGATTCGTTTCACTCGGGTAGATGCGGAAGCAATCTATGATATTAGATTATTGATGCTCTTGATGTCAAATCTGGATCCTTCCTATAGTGCGAGGGCCTCTTCTGGATTTTTGATAGACATGCTATGGGCTGGTATATCTATTCATTACTTTTGGTTTGTTATGTTCTATTCTTTGTAATACTTTTAAGCATTTCCTTGTTTTTCTTTTTCTCACGGGTGTTTTGCCCTGAAGGTACACGATGAGAAATAGAATTAAGTGCAGTTGTTGATTTCTTAGCTAGACTTGGAAACGCTTTGTGGACTGAATGTCACGATTCTTTGTGGAAGCTCGTAGTTTACATTGATTGAGCGTTGTAAAATGTGTTGGGTCTATTCATTGACTTACGAAATTGTCGCTGGCTCTACCGCACGATTTTTAAGATTTATGAATTGGGTAAACTTATGGAAGCTTGTGCCGTAGCTTCAAAGAAATGTCGGTCTTTTTGGTTCTTCAAGTCATTGAAGGTCTTTTACGATTATGAGCCTCATGTCCCTGCTGAGTTGCACCCGTTCATCACAGTAAATGCCAATATTGTGTCCCTGTTGGTGGATCGGCTAAATACGGTAATGCCAATGTGTTGTCCACACGATGATCCTGTTATTCTTGTTATTTCCCTCATTGTCGCTTCTTCTCTTCCTTTACATGGACGTTATAGATTTAGTAATGATTTATTTCATCCCCTTTTTATTTTAGGGTGTTTACCCAGTTCTGTTGGTGTAGTTGGATCTCTGAGGGCTTTCTGTGTACATGTAGGTGATGGTTGTCTGAGTGAAGTTTTCATGAGGTGAGATTTTCTTTGTTGAATTTATTTGCGTTTTAACTGCTCGAAAACTGCAATGAACGTAAATGGTGGCGGTCATTTTACGGAAGTCTAAAGTCGATTCAAGGATCGATGGCGTTCACTTAATATATGGCTGCAGATAATGAAAAAACGTGAGAGTCAAAACAGTTTCATTGTGTACAGAAATTTGCAATACGGTATGCTTTATGCATAATTATCTATTCTGTGTTTTACTTGTTTGAATTTGTTTCTGCTTGTAGGTGATTTACCTTTGTTTGATATTTTGTTTAGGTGATCTTGTGCTGGGATTTACCGATCATACAGCGAGATCTAAGTAAAGGGCTTTTAATGATGGTGGTCACGCTTAGGTATTTGATTAAATTGATTAAACGTTCTCCGGAAGGCTAGCGTGTTGGTGTATCTTCTATTGATGTTGTTCATTGACAATGTTGATGGCTCACGATTCCTATATTGATAATGATGTAGGCTATTATTATTTTGTTTATACACAATCTTGATTTTTTGTTATTGTTTGTTTTGGGGAGTTTTAATTTCAATAATATGCAAATTGACAATACGAGGGATGATATAGTTGTAATACCTTTGTTTCCTTTGATGAGTCTCCTAGGATCACTCCCAATTTGTCTAAGAAGCCCTTGGTTCGTCTGTTTGGCTCTTCTTTGAGCCTTTGGATCTTTGAGGGCGTGATCACACGATTCATGTAATTATTCTTTCTTTTTTTTTTTCAATATTTCTTTTTTCTTTTCATTGTCATGACTAGAAACCTAGTTTCTTTGTCTCTAGGTACATCTTCTCTGAGTTGAGTTGTTGGTGTTAAACATTAGATTCTAGAGGAGATGGCGATGGGCAAAAATACTTTTGTTTGTAATTCTATTCTTGGCAAAATCATCACCATCTTTATTTTTGTCTAAAGCAGGTTGGATCCCGAGGAGATTAAGGCTTCACTACGTTTATCCACGGTTTTTCTCCAAATGTGCTTGTTGGTCACGCATCATAGAATTTATTTGTGAATAGGGTTGATACTTGGTGGGGGCTCTATCTGGGCCTAGGAGGTTGTGCAAGCCAAGTCAGTGATGAGCCGATGAATATGAGATTAATATGAAAAGGTATTATGTGAAGAAGTCGACATCTTGAATTACAAGACTATATGTGATTTAGCAGCGTCACCGTAATAGTGGGTATGTCTTGATTTGTTACACATCATTTTGATTATTTATCAAGTCTTGTTTTTCTATGTATTCCAATTGATTTCTTTTGTTGGATTTATTGTATATTTTCTTGAGGGAAGATGCAATCTTATTTGGAGTGTCCCGGATGCACTTTTGGTCACTTGGTGAATCCTTGAAACACGATGGTTTTATTCAACAACTGTGGTTCTTTGTTTATTGCTATAACTTCCTCATTGAAGCCTGAGATTTTCTAAGTAATCAATATTTCTTCTCCAATATTGCTGTATGTTTCATACCTTCTGGTTGATACTTAGGTGCTTGGTGCAATTTCCATATTGGCATGTATCATGTTGTTTGATTTGCTTGGGATCAACTTTTTACGGTTCCTCAGGAAAATGCTCCAATCAAGTTATCTTGTCTAAAGCTTTTTTAGGAAAACAAACTAACAAGGGTCCAGAGGCATATCTAGAATTTGCAATGGTATTTCTCATTTCTTGCTCAGAATATATTTTCTATTGTCTTTTATTGCAATGCTTATATATACTCTTGGTAATTTGTATTTCCCTTGCTTGCACAAAGCACCGGTTTTATTGTTTGTAGTCGACATGAAGGACCATGCATTTTGTTTTTTTAGTTCTTTCTATGGTCCTAACACTGAATACCAAATGGATGTAGTAGCAAAAGGCTTCGGTATCTCTTGGATTTTATTTTTCCTATTCAATTATTGGTAATGTAATTAGTGTGGTAAACTTTTCAATCTCTTTTCTTCTCTCCTTTTAACTCTTTTTGTTTTTGCAAACTTTGAATCACGGTGGAGTATGACGATTGATATGGGTTTCATGGTTTTAAGAAGCTTCATCCTTATGTTCCCAAGGCAGCCTCACGATAATTTAAATTAAGTTTGTTGTCTTTTTATTTTCATCAACCTAGTATAGACCTTATTATGCTTCGTGATGAAGCTTCCTAAAAGACATTTCATGTGATTTTCCTATTTTAAAATATGTTTTTTGTGCGGCCACAGTTACGTGTCTACATGTGATGAGTGTTCATGAGCATTGGGAAGAATCCCTGGAGTCTTCGAATTTTTACTCTGTTCAATTAGGTGGAACATACACTGTCTTAAATTTGCTTGAGATTTGCTAATGAGCTAATGTTCTCGGGCAGAACAGCCCGCGAAGGATAGCACATGGAGTGCTTTTAGACCCGTTAGCAAAGTTTCTATTATTGAGGAAGCTAATTGTATGTTTTCTCTGGGTTTTTCCGTCGATGATTTAAGTTTTAAATGTTCCCTGTTTGGTTCTTGTTCTAAATAATCACGGCTTAACGAAGCGGCGGATGTAAGGAGCATCTTCTTTTTGCAAGCGAACACTTGAGGCAATATCACTGAGAAATGAGTGTTCAAATGCTGAGAAGCTTGAATCTCTAGCGTCATGGTAGTTTAATCCATTTGTTTACTTCGCCACAATAAAGCCCCATGTAATCTTAGTACTTAGCTTTCTACAATATTGTCTGTTGATACATTTAAAATACTGGATATTAAAAGGCTTCAATATCTTCGGCCTTAGATATGTTTTGGAATCTTCTCCTCTGATACCAGCTTTTTAAGTACTTGTTATGCTTCTTTTACTTGCCTCTTCTTGTTCTTCAGCGTTGGGACACACGCAATGTTTTTAATTGTTCTTTGTTAGGATTCTTAGTTTAAAGTATTGTCATATAGAAGGTATGTGTATTTTATGTACATATTGCCTGTGAAGTAAATAACCAAATGATAATTAGATACAGTGTACGTTCTAGGTGTATAAAAATTATAGTTTAATATTATAACTAAAAATTTACACATTTTATTCCCAGGTGTAAATTATGTGTATAGTTGATGTAAGGTGAATCATATCTATTCTTACTTGATTAATACTGTAGGCACAGCAGCTTTCTTCATTTTACGCTTTGTGATTTTCTCCTTTTCTTGTTCTGCTATATCTTTCCATGTTTTGGTTTTGGAGGCTTTTGCCTTTGGAGTACGTAATACTTTTCAGGGTGCAAGGTGCTTTTACGGCATCTGTACTTGATCATCATCCACATTGTTTGTCCACTGCTTCTTATTCTGTGGCGGTGTTGGTTGCTTCATTTGGGGCCTTTCTGTTATTGTTAGATGGGCCTGCTCTACCTTGTGATGACAATATGATTTCCTTCTTTTCAATTCACTTGTGTACTCCTGGAATAGATATTCTTTGGCTTCTTCCAAATGCTTTCTTAACTTTTGAGTTGAGTTACGCTCCTTTCCTTGGCAAGGTGTTGAATCTCGGGAGTTCATCCGTCTTCGCTGTAGTTGTACTTATGTCTTCGAGGGTTTAGCCTCTTGTCATTCTTCCTCCACCTATCTAATTATACTCTATTTGTCTGGTAATCTGACTTGCTTCTGTTTCAACTAACACTTCGGTATGTAGGAGCAAAGGATCCATCCTTGTTGAACTTCTTTGCATATCGGTATAATCTTCCACAGCATGAGTCGGATCTGGCGTCTGACGCTATTAGTACTCTTTGTGTTATTACTTTGGGCACTTGATTTGCTTTCTCCATACTCATATTCTCTTGGTACATTCCATTTTTACGTAGTTTGGTCTTGTTGTATTACGGGGTTGTGTCATGAACTTGTTGAATATGTTCCTATTGTACATGTCAATTTGCTTAAAGGTTCTATCTTTGTGTCAAATTCCATCTCATATGTGTTTTCTGTTTTGTTGACATGATTATTTACTCTAGCTTCTGTTATATATTAATTGTCTCTATCATCCTTTGGTATTTCTCTCAAGGAAGCTTGTTATGCTATATGTGGGACACACATCATGTTTGATCCTTGCATTGGTACTTTCCCACTCCTTCGTGCTGGAAAGTAGGAGAAGAAGTGACTCCTTAAAGTACACTAGTATGAATCTCTCTCATTTCCCACATCTTGCGGAAATAGTTGTTGTTTTCCGGTTTGTATTATTTCTATCATTTTAGCCCATAGGTCCTCAAACTCTAATACGTTGCTCCAGCGTTTGCCTAAGATGTCACCTCAAACTCACGATGCGTAGCTTGTTTTCTTTGCGCAAATATTTTTCAAGTTCTTCTTGTAGCATTTCTTCTTGATATATGAAGTATACAATTCCTATGCTTTATTATGAGAATATTTAAAATATTCTTTTGCTTCATAGCTTTGTCTGTCTATTGTGTGTTTGTGGATGTTTGCCTCCATTGATTCCTGAGAATGCTTCAGAGCACTTGCTTGAGAGAGGTCTCTGTGGTTTTAGTCGGTTAGGAAGGTGCACATGCAAGCTATCACAATTATGTCCATGTCATGTGGCACTCTCCTACAAATGGTGTGAGTGGTAGGTTGTACTTTGTTATTCTGGTCATGTATGATTTGTATCAAAGTGAAACCACGTCTGATCACCATAGTGGGCATAGTATTCCGCCCAGAGTAGAATGTCTCGAACATGTTTTTGACTTTTTAGGTCTTCATCACACACATCAAATTTGTAAAAAGAAGCTTGGGTCTTTTGTTTTCATCGTGATAAGGGCTGAGTGCTTGTTTCATGTCGAGACCATTGCCACTCTGTTTTAGCTTTTGTTAGAAATTCTGCCGCGTCCTTTTTCTGTATGGTAGTGTTATAACTCTCCTCGTCGATAGTGATACCATCCCCATCTTATGCGTATGTTATTTATCATTGTGAGGTGTTGATTAGGACTTTTCATTTACGACATGTACCTCTGTCCTTTGAAGTATGGTCTGCATTGCTGTTTCGTGAGTGGATGATTGTGATCTACTTGCGTTAACTTATCACTATCCACACTTGTTCCTCCTTCACCACCATTACGTTCACGATATTCCACATACCCAAGGTTTTCCTAGATTTTCTTCTTTTCTTGCTCTTTGGTTCAATTTGGATTTTAGACACAGCGTTGCTCTGTCCACCTTTCAATGCAACCTCCTTGGGTTTGCCATAGCGGTGGCATTTCATTTCTACTTTTGAAGGATCTCTCTCTTCCTTTTCTTTGCTTGTTGTCCTCTCACGTTGTATTGCATTTATCACTTCAAATCCGGCTAGGTATGCGAAGAATGCCTTTGCTTGATGCGGTGTTGAATTGCATATCCATTTGTGGTGTGTAGATGCTTTCTATTGATTGCATTGTTTCCTGGAAAGTGGCTGCAACTTTCTCTGAAGATTGATAAATGCCTCGAAATATACTTCATGTTAGGAAGCTACATTACGCATCATCTTCATTTGTTCTACTGATTTGAAGTGCGTGATTTGTGAATGATATTTGCATATGAGTTCGAGTGGTCATATACTTGCACGATGGTTGATCACGGATGTCTTCGCTATTTCTTTCGATACATGTGGTAGTATGAGGCGTAGTTATAATATTAATATATGTATAAAGGTATCTCAATGGTAGGCGTAATGTTACTTTCTTGCGCCTTATCTAAGGTCATGTTTTCAAATAAGGTTGTTCTCCGGATGCTTTTCGGTTGATGCCTTATCTTGGTTGTCTTGAGCTGTCTGCATTCCTGCATGAAAAAGATAAAAGTACATCGTAGAATATTTTGTTCATCATTAATCAATTCTGCATTTTTGGTTTTAAATTTGTCTAACGATGCTTTTTGTTTCATTGTCATCGCTTGGATCCCGATTGATGTAGTCATTTTGGCTTCCCAAAAATCAAGTTGATTGACCTCTTTGTCATTGAATAAGGACCTTAATAAGTTATGTATCTATTATTTTTAATTTGAATTTCATCTTTCAAAGGAGTTCACCTTTTTACCCTCATATTTAATACGTGAGTGTAATCTTGCTTTAACGATGGTTTTGTCACAGCCTCCTTTGTTCAAGTCTGTATATACTGGATTCTATAAATTCAAACTTGAGCTTTTTTAAACATGAATTTTGAAACCTTAAATAAATTTTTCATAGTATATTTGCATGTACCTCTGAGGCTACGATGTTTCCAAATATC
>JADLZK010003073.1:0-70436 GCA_015847255.1 Hyparrhenia diplandra | reverse complement strand
GGTAGTAGTTCGGTTCCTCTGCGATACTTTAATATCATGACGGAATCCTTAAACGACAAGTATTTGGGATTGCCTACTATGGTGGGTATTGATCGGAGTAATTTTTTCGTCACCTAATTGATAGGGCGATAGCAAGAATAAACGGATGGAAAGAGAAGACGTTGAGTTTGGGAGGGAAGGAAATTGTTATCAAGTCCATTGCCCATTGCTCAGGCCGTCCTAGTATATGTGATGATGGTGTTTCAAATTTCGAAATCAATCTTCAAAGGATGTATTTGCCAGAATGGTGGAAAATGTGTCTACTAAAGTACAAGGGAGGTATGGGATTTAGAGATTTGCAATCTTTTAATCTAGCAATGTTAGCTAAACAAGCTTGGAGATTACTGTGTGAACCAGAGTCTCTATGTATGCGGGTACTCAGAGCACGGTACTTTCCAAATGGCAAACTATTATAGGCTAAAAATAAAAGTGGGAGCTCATTCACTTGGCAAAGCATTCTTCTGGACTTGAGTGCTTCAAGAACGGGTATATTTGGAGAGTGGGTGATGGTACTCAAATAAATATCTAGGAAGACAACCGGATCCTAGGTAGCCATAACTTGAAGGTGCAGACGACCAAGGGAAATAAATTGGTCTCTATGGTTGATGAGCTGATTAATCCAGTTACAATGCAATGGGATGTTGATTTGTTGAAAGATATCTTTTGGTCGATTGATGTTTATCGCATCAGGCAGATTCCACTCACCTTTGGAAGAGAAGATGTGGTGCCCTGGCACTATAATAGAAGTGGTCGCTTCTCGGTCCGGTCGACATACCATTATCAATGGGATAGTAAATATGGACAGCATCATCACCAAGTGCAAGCTAGCATTGCTTCGGGGAACTTGCTATGGAAGAAACTATGGAGATTGAAAGTGTCGGGTAAAATTAAAATTTTCGGTTGGCGAGCTCTGAAAGGTCTGATCCCTTGCCGAGCCATCCTGGCTAACCGGCATATTGGGCAGTCGGGAGGATGCCTGATTTGTTAGAGCGGAGGACATCAAGCATTTGTTGTTTACCTGTGACCGAGCACAGGCAGTATGGCAAACCTTGGGCATTAGGGAAAGACTACAAAACTATCTCACGGTGGATCGCAGGTTCTGTGGTAATTGATGAAATGATTAGAAGAGAAGACAGGATGAATGACCTGAACGTGGGGTTAGCGGAACTGGTGCTTACTACAGGCTGGTATCTATGGTGGGAGAGAAGGAAGATCTTGCACGGGGAGGATGTCCAGCAACCAGTGAGGTCAGCTATGTCCATTGCCGCGCTAACTAAAAATTACCAGAATGCAATGAAAGAAGGGTCCAAGATGAGACAGAGATGGAAGAAACCCGTTGAAGGAAAAGTAATGTTGAATGTCGATGCTGCCTATGAAGAAGATGGAGGAAGAGGTGGTGTGGGGTTGATCATAAGAGATAGCAATGGAGGTGTCTTAGCTGCTGCTCATAGCTATGTGTGCCACTTAATTGATGCACCAATGGCGGAGGCTTATGCTCTGAAAGAGGATTTGATGCTAGCTCAACAAATTGGATGCAATCAATTGGTTGTTCAATCAGATTGCATGGAGGTGGTCCAAATCATGAAGGATGGGGATTCACATCAAACTCGGCTGCGGCAATATATTATGAATGCAATATAATGTGGACCGGCTTCCAGGAAATAAGTATCGAGCATTGTCACCGAGAGGCGAATCAAGGTGCTCATCTACTTGCAAGAGAAGCTAAGCAGACAGAGCAAAATTGTATCTGGGATGATGACCCCCTAGATTTATTCTTGATTGCATTGTAAACGATGTTACTGTCTTAAGTGAATAAAGCATGCCGCAAAGTTTCAAAAAAATAAAATAAAATTATAAGCACGTCATGGAATAAAAAATGACAATCAGTTTAGTGATAAAGCATACTAGTATGGGTTCTCTATTTGTTCTAACATCTAATGTCAATCCAAACACGTGAGTCTCAACTCTATCATATCCAATGGGGGTGGGTGTAAGTGCAGGTGTGAGCGCAAAAATCTTATTCGAAGGTTTGAGTATAAATAATTTGTTTTCATGTTGTGCAATGTGCAACTCGCTGCTCAATATCTTACATGACGCATCGTGGTCCTAATAAAAAAAAAACTATTCATTCATCATGTTCTTATGCAACCCAATGATTCAAATTAATAAAAGAGAAATTAAATAACTTTGTGCACTAGGTTGACGTGCTCACACATAAACCATATGTTCGAAAACATAGGCTTAGGCCACAAATTTGTTACGCGACATATATAGGCCAACTCAGCTAGCTATATTTGATCTTGAACAGGTGGCTCTCAACCAGCAATATAAACATGGTCATCATACTCTATCCTCTATCATATTAATTATGGACTACTTACTAATCTAAATCATAAGATGCTTGATGAAACACAATTGTCGAATAGCTACATAGCCATAGCCTATGACATTCTTGATGTTTGTCTTTTGTCTCCCCAATCGTGGACGCCTCCTCCTTCCCTCTTACTGCTAACGGCCTATGTCCCGCCCACATCACTATGGGTACCGAAACTTTTGTAGTGCTTGGTTTTAGAAGACGAAGAAAGCAATCACAAAGAGGTATGCGCCAACAACTAATGGGTTTTACTTTCACTCAAATACTTGTACTAACAAAAATTCAAAGAAAACAAGTATTTTTAACTTCCCTAAGCTATTGCTAATATTTTTATCCTTCAAACTATAAGATATAAGACATTTTACCCACTTAACTCTAAAAATGTTTAAATTAAGTTATGCTTGGGTTAGAATACCTTGGAAATTAATTTTCCATATGTTTTTCTAGATATCTTTTTCCCATTTACTCTACCAAGATCTAATTTAACCATGCTTTTCAGGTTTTACTTTCAGGTTCTCATTTTATTTTTTGTATGTAGTGTCCTAATTTACCTCTATGATTTTTCTCATAATTTTTAGAAGCTTAATTAAGACATTCTCCGTGGCTAAAAAAACTTAACATGTATATACCATATATTTTTAGTAGATATTTACCATATTTAGAGATTTTATTTAAAGGTCGAGGAGGAGAATCACACACAAAGTAGTTGAGAGAACTCAAAGGTACACTTTCTTTTTTGATACACAAAGGTATACATTTTACCCAAAAAAAAAAGGCAACCAACCCAATTGTGTTTGTCTGCCTTTGACAGCAGCGTCAAGCCCAAGGATGAAAAGGCCCAAATGGTTAATTCTTCATCTCCCACAAGCCCAGTAACTCAGTAAGCGTGCGACTAGTTGCTCCTTGCCGCAGGCATCTCTCTAATAGGAATCCTGCTACCATTCTCTGGCATGTCATAGGGCCACGTCGCCTGGAAAGCGGTGACCGTCCGATCAGGCGATCCAACGGCCACGACAGCGTGCGGATCACGAGCTCGTCCGCCCCGAACCTTCGCGAACTGTGCGCTCCTCCCGGGCCAACGCGCGCGCACCGCGCAACTCTAGCCGGGCAGGTGCCCGTGGCAGCCGGCCCCGTCCCCAGCACAGGTACCGGCCGCGCGGCGGGTGGGGGCGGGCGCGGCGTTCCCGGCGCTCCCAGCGCGGGTGGCCCCAGCGATCCAGCAAAGGCGGGGCGAGCATGGCATCCCCGGCCACTCAGGTCCCGGCCGTCCAGGCGCGAGCGGGAGCCCAGCTGCCCCTGCGACCTCAGCGCGGGAGGCGGTGCAGGCGTGGTGCTTCCGGCCACGCCGGAGCGGGCGGCAAGTGCAAGCACGGCGGCTGTGGCCACCCCGGCTCGTCCACCTGCCCATCAAACCAGGATGCCCTCGAATCTTCGCGAACCTAGGCCAAATTCCTCATCCGTGATCCCCAACCTCGCAACCTCGCAAGACGTCGTCCTACGGCCTCCGCCTTCTGTGTCACCCGCCAAGAGAGGCATAAACAGCCCCTCAACCTCCAGGCCAGGCAGCGCTGGTGCCGGCCAGCGGCGAGGCGGCGTGACGAGCCGAGCAGGCCACGACACGGATGCACACCCTGATGAGGCGGTCGTTGCCATGACTGCGAGCGACTGGCATGGGCGTGGCCTCACTGGACCATTGGCGCTGGCCGCTGGCAGAGTGCCCACCGGCAACGGCGTTGGAGACGAGGCCGTAAGCGTGTTGGCTTTCTCTGTCCCATGTCCATTGGCTCTGCCTCCATGCATGCTCTGTATACAACATCTTGGAGAAGATGGCAAACCTCTGTTGGCCGTCAAGAACAGGAGGTTGGTGTCAATCCAGCAGTTGGGGTAGTTCCAATTTGATCTTTATGCTCCCGCACTTGCCGGGATAGTCTCCTCGTGAGTTTGCATGTCATATGTTTGACGAAATGGCCATATCATCACCTTGTTATATTTAGAGTTCCATCAGCAAATGATCTTATTTCACAATGTTACTTTCTCCTTTCAACTGTAGACACCAGTTTAGCTGCATTTAATGATTCATTCCAGTGAGTACACACTTCCGTATAATTTTCTCACTGTATGTTAGGCATTACTTGGATATATTATCACAGTCAATTCCCCTAATTCTCTGTGCTAACTATGCTTAAAAAATCTGACATACTTGCAAGAAACTGATTATATGCAAATTTATTCTGATTGCAATCTGAATTACACCGACTTATAACTTCTCTTCCCATATGTGCTTCACTCCTAAATTTTCTTATCTGACCTGTTTGCATTCTGAAACAAGTGCGATGAGAACCTTCCTATAGATAAGTTCCCTGATAGTGCAATGCTGACTACTTCAGATATCTTGGTCCCTCCACTATCTTTTTATTTTGGAAGCGAATACAAGAGCTCTCCCAATAGCACAGCTTATACTTACATCCATGTTGAAAGTCTGACTTGTGAAATCCCTGGAAAACCATGAAGCACACATTATGCTATATGATTATGCTATATCAGTGAGCGTTGACCAAAGATTAAAATCTAGCTCACATTGCATTGGCGAATATTGAGGTAACAAAAACACTGTTACTATCTTTATTTAGAAATTCTATCTAAATTCTTAATAGAGTTAGTACAATCCTAGTATAATTTCAGCACAAGGATGGCTCTTCTTGATGTATATTTATATAGATAGATCTAACAAGTAATTTGTACAATCCTAGTATAATTTCAGCCAGAACTTGTTGGCACCAATTATGATCAAAACTTCACTGACAGACAATTTTGGTCACAAGGATTATGATAGGCAAAGCAAGAGCTCAAAAAATGGCTTTGTTTATACAAAAGTTATTTTGGCTGAACTATCCGCTTCAACAAAAAGTACCATCGATGTCCGTCAGCTTGAAAAAGCTCACCGGGAAGCAAAATTGAAAAAAAAAAACAGCAACTAACAAAACAAAGTACTGCAAGACTTTGGTACATAATGCTCCAGTTTGCTTATTATATCCCCGGTCACAATAACTATAAATCCAGCGACACATCAAAGAAATGAACTGGCCAATCTTCAAAGGAGGGCGCGGCTTTGGTACATAATGCTCCAGTTTGCTTATTATGTCCCCAGCCACGGTAACTATAAATCCAGCGACACATGCAAATCAAAGAAATGAACTGGCCAATCTTTAAAGGAGGCGCGGCAAAGCCGCGCCGGTGTTTCTAGTGCAACCTAGGGCTAGTCGAAAAACATTAAAAAAATCGTAGCTAGGACTAGGAGAGGAGCTGCACGTGCTAGTTTTAGGGGAAATGAGATGTGACATCACGACAAATGGGCATATGCTGAGAATTTAAGTCATATCACTGTTTTTAAAAGTTTTGTGGGTGCAGTGACTTCAATATACCTGAGTGTGGATCGGGTGGGTTGTGTGCATTGAAGTTGTACCTAATAAAAAAAAAGATGTGTCATCATGGGTGATGTCGTCAGCCTAGACAATCGGTTTAAACCGATACTTCCAGTTCAATTGTTCGGTGCAAGAAAACTTCGGTTCGAAAAAAAACGTAAACCGATCGGTGCAAATAGGAACAAAACCGAGTAGATCGGTGTCGGTCCCGATCGGTTCGGTTTTCGCTTTCACCGAAGTTCACCGACGTAGAAATGGGTGGCGCGACGCGCCAACGCCGGGTCGTTAGGCTCACGCCACCCACGGGACAATCGACGCCGGTCCTCGCCACTTACCCTAGCAATGCCGCGCCAAAATCGATGTGTGTACACTGCGTGGCACTCAAGGCTCCACAACGAGGCAACGCCGGCGGCCACAACATGATGCTTCGAAACGCGTCGTGCCGCCATTCGAACGCGTGTCTTGCCGCCGTCGAACATCACATGGCACGCGCTGCCGCAGCTTGTAGGTACTTTGCTTACGTGATATGTTGCCTCAACTCGCATCCAAGCAACAAGCCGTGCCTTGCGCCGCGCGAATTGGTACTATGGAATGGTTGTGGGTAGATCGAGATTTGAGAACACGGAGAAGAAATTAAGATGCGGAACGAGATGGGATGGTCGGAAGGAACGAGCCCTTCTTCCCCTCGCCCGCCCTGTTTCCACTACCACCGCCATGGACACACTCACCGGCAACCTCGATGCCCCCACCCTAGACCTAGCCCGGTCGTAGTCCCCTACCACCGGGGCACGTGGTGCAAAGCGGGCGTGGGGGGGGGAGAGGAGCGCGCCACGTCACGTGGGCTTGGGCTGCGGTGGAGCTATGGGTAAGAAAAACAGAAATGCAGGGCGTGGGGGGTCAGACTAGGTCTCGGGGTCCGCCTGAGATTTCGGGTTTTGATTGTCCACGTGATGAGCTTAAGGCCTCGTACGAAGCGAGGGCGATTAGTTAGATATGGGGACACTGCTGTGAGCCTGTGACTCGGTTTTGATCGGGTCGGTTCCCGCTCCAGAACCGACATCAAGGCCACCGAACTAATCCAGACCAGCAACCGAAACCGAGAATTGAAAACCCAAAAATTCGGTTGGGTTGGGATCGGTTCTATTTACGGTTTTTGGCTCAAAAGTGCGCAGGCTGAGTGATGCCACATTGCCACCGTTGGCCTACTCATCAGAATAAAGCTCTCCCATGTGATTGCTTGGACGGAACGACACCTTAGTATGTGTTTGAGCAGATAATAATATATTTGTCCTCAGCTTTGTTAAAAAGGGTAGATCGTGCTTACATTAATACAATTCCTTACACACACACGCGACACGCTTAGGGCAGGTACATTGCTACATCGTCAGCCGCCTCATACCTCGCCTCATACAACGCCACGCAGGATTTTTTTGATGATGTGGAGGAAAGAGAGAGCGAAAAGAGAATGAGGTCGTTGCTTTCCGCGAAACAACCATCTCATGAGCTAAAATTTAGAGTATGAGACAACTTATATACCATTGCATGAGTTGTTATTGTCATGCACCTCACAATCCTACTTTTTCTCTGCCCATAAATTAAGGAGTTGCAAGGTACTATGAGACAACTTAAAGGAACAACCAATGTACGTCTAGTCTATTAAGTCGTCTTAAATTACATGTCACTATATGAGACGAGTTATAAGACAACACCAATGTACCTGCCCTTATATATTATCTATCTCACACACACTGGAGGCTAATTACATTCCAATTCGAAGAGTAAGTACTCTACTTAGCATTACACTTACATCGGAGATTAATTATTAGATACGTATACACACTAGCTAGCTAGATATACTAGCTCTCTGGAATGTATATAGCTAGCATATATATAACGTGTACTTTGGAAGAAAAGAGAAACGAAGAATGCATGGTGTACACGCGTACGTTTGCTTACATATATATGTCTACTATTAGCACTATATATAACAAAATTATTACGAGACACTCCAGTTTGCTTTGATTCGATGCAGTGTAGCTCGATCAGGCCTGCCAGCAGGAGGTTGCAGCATATGTGTGTATCATGAGGTGAGATGGGTGGTGGATGCAAGTGCCACCGCCTGCGCCCACACCTTGAGCCGAGCCTTCACGTCTATCGGATCCGCTCCTCCTCCTATAACAAAGGGAGAATTAATTAACTAAAACAGAGATACAGTATATATTTATGTATAATATGTGATATATATCCATGTGTTCCATATATATATGGCTTAGGCAAACTAATCGATGGCGATTGGCGAGTAGTAACAATAACCATGAGATATTGAGAGGGAAGACGAGTCTCATGATGATGGCGGATCGTGACACAACAGGGATGGGATCGGATTAACTGGCCAAGCGATCGCCGACTCGCCGGCCCTGTGAGGGAACGTGGTTTATGATGGTAGATTAATTAGCAGCTGGATGGAGACCGTACCAAACCGGCAGTGGATCGGAGTCGGAGACGGAGAATATATTTATTTATGCATGCAAATGGATCGAGTGGCCGTGACTCGTGACAGGGATGGATTTAATTTTCCACCCACGACGCAGGGCCGGAAAACCAGCAGTCGGTCGTAGGTGGTTAAGCTGAGCAGGGTGGGCACAGATTCTAGAAATTGATTTATTTATTTATGGACGGAGGGACTACTAACCTGTAGTAGTAGCAATCTACTTGAGCAGTCATCATATAATCGACCTAATCCTCTCCCCCTAATTAATGGTGTCCTGCAGCCAGGAGTGCCCTTGCTGACCCGGCAGAGAACTCGTCGCCGTCCTGCTACCATGCCATGCAAGGTAGTACTAGGGAAACTATTATATTATTAGGCTAGTTTTAATAGGTTTTATAAGAATTTTATGGACATCTATAACTCTTATTCTCTCTACATACAAAAAGTGTTCACATCATTCTCCACTAAAGTGAACCCACTACATATTCTATCTTTTAATGCAAAGTGTACACATCATTACCCACTATGTCCATGTCATCATTTATTAATTAAAAAAATATCCATGTCATATCTATCATGTAATTCTATAACTCTTATAAAGATAAACCCCACTCGATAAGTTCTCTCTACATGCAAAGTGTCCACATCATTCTCCACTAAGTGAGCCCACTACATATTATATCTTTTAATGCAAAGTGTACACATAATTACCCACTATGTCCATGTCATCATTTATTAATTAAAAAAATATCCATGTCATATCTATCATGTAATTCTATAACTCTTATAAAGATAAACCCCACTCGATAAGTTCTCTTTTACATGCAAAGTGTCCCACATCATTCTCCACTAAGTGAGCCCACTACATATTATATCTTTTAATGCAAAGTGTACACATCATTACCCACTATGTCCATGTCATCCCTTATTAATTAAAAAAAAAATCCATGTCATATCTATCATGTAAAATGATTTAAATCTAATCAAATATTCTATACTATTTTTTTTACGGAGCTGATTAGTTGAGATAACTTTCGGGCAAATTCTTATATATGTATACATAATATTCTATATAAAAAATATTATTAAGAGAAACCCGCGGCAACGCTGCAAGGGTATATACTTCTAGTTAAATATACTGAAATGACACTATATTGACAAAGTGAGAAATGATCAAAGTTTAATATGTCGATCTTTCAAAATATAGACGTGTTGCAAACTGTGAAATGAAGCTTAGGCCTCAAAGAAGCTTTAGGCCATGTGTGATACAAAAAGTATTTTTGTAGTATTAGAGAAATTCAAAATATTTTGGTTTTTAAAAGATATACTGGGTGTTTGGATGCAACAACTTTTGTAGTCTCTAAAACGTAACCATAGTTACGTTTTGACAAAACTATAGTCTTTTTGAAGGTTTAAAAACTCCACTCGTGATTTTTTTTTTTTTTCTACTACGGTTGTGTCTTTCTGGCTTACAAAATCATAGTTTTTGTGATATATACTACAGTTTTTGAAAACCACATCATCCAAATAGGCCTGTAGTATTTATTCTTGGTACCAAAGTACGAGGGAAACCATGTCACCAGCAAGTCCATATACTATTTGCTTCAGTGTTTAACTTGTTCTCGTCATATGAGCAGGGGGTCCTATTATTATTAGTAAATTATAAACACTAAAATATTAGCAACGACCAACAACTTTGCTCTACCTGTCCAGTCCTCGTTCTTCAAATAGCCACGCTAAAAGTATTATTTTCTTATTTTCTTTGCACCGATTGATCAAATAAACTACGGGTGGTTACAAATTCCAAAGTACTATGAGGGAAAAACTTGAATTGCTTTTTAGCATATTCTAGTCTGTGATGGATTCATTTCTAGCATAAGTTTCAGTTTCAGAAATCAGAGTACACGATCAATAATGTATAGTATATACTATATATAGATGGTACTTAGTACGCTAGTGTACGTACCAGCATGGCAGGAGAAGGCGCACGGCGAGTCGGCGCCGCTGCCGGTGCCGGTGCTGGGGGTACCGCTGGTGTTGTCGGTGGGGCTGCTGCCGCCGGACAGCCCATAGCACTGGATCTCCACGGTGCAGTCGGCGGGCAGCTCCAACCCGAGGTCCCGGCACGCGCGGACCTCCTCCACGTCCATGGCCACCCCACCGCCCGACGCATGATTCTGCTGGGAGTCGGACGACGCCCCCACCACCACCACCACTGGGGTGTCCGCGTCGGGAGCGCCGCCGTTGCGCTGGTGCCAGCTCCGCTTCATCTCCCACGCGCGGTCCAGCCACGCCTCCCGCGCCGCGCGCTCCCGCCGCACCACGCTGAAGCTGCTCCGCCTCTGAACCTGCTGGTGGTGGTGCTGGTGCTGCGTCCCGCCGCCGCCGTGGAAGAGCCGCGCCCACTGCTCGTCGCTGTCGACGTCGTGCTGCTGCTTCTGCTGCTTCCTCGTGTCTTCGATTGCCAGCCACGCAGGCGGCGGCGGCAGCGTCGGCGCGCCGGCAGTGAAAGAGCGCCGGAACCGCGGCGCCACCGCGTCGGCCCCGTGGTCATGCCCGTTCCCTGCTGCCCTGCCGCCGCCGCCGCCCCCGCCACCGATGTTCAAGACGCCCTGGTGGCGGCGTTCGGTGGCGCCTTCGCCTCCTCCTCCTCCCTCGACGGCTAGGCGAGACACCCGCTTGCTCACCTCCCTCGCCACCACGGCGGCGCGGCCAACAAGGTCGTCAAGCTGCTGATGCTGCTGCTCATCCTCCTCTCCGTCGACGACGAGGCTGGCCCGTTGTTGCTCCGTCGTCGCGCTCGCCATGCCTGGATTGTTCGGCTAGGTGTACGTGGCTCGTTCGGCTTGGATTGCCGGATCGGAGAACGAAGGGAAGAAGTGGTGCAGGTGAGAATAGTAGCTCGAGAGCAAGGGAGCGATCGATGAGTGGTTGGTTGGGTGGGAAGCGTAGGCTGGTGAGGCAGGGTCTATATATACCTGGCTCCGACCGGCCTCCGGCAGGGTGCGTAGTGGAGGGTGAGGGTGACCGGCGATGGCGACGGCCGGGGGAACCGGTGGCGCGACACATGGACTGGACGTGGACGACGGCCAAATGGAGACGGAGATATAGGCAGCAGCTGAAGATAGGTTTGTGCGTGACGTGAGCTGTCCCTCTCGCTCTCTGCATGGCCTGGTGGCATGGCAGGTATGGCAAGGAGTGTATCAACAGTGCCCTGTTCAATCAGGCGTAATGAATTCAGGATGCATGAACGCCCGCTAATTCAGGAAGAATTAATCAGGAGTATATAGTCGTAGTTGTTGTTGTATATCTGTTAGAGGATATAGGTGTTATACTTATATATCTGCTTCACTGTTGAGTGTTGACAATTTGTCATGCAGCCTCATTTGTGACATATATACTTGTTGATGGGTTTTCTCAATCCCTGAGGTGATCAGGAAGCTAGCAGGGGAAAGAATTTTGGTTGTTGGTCAATGCCGTCGTCAATTGGTAATGCATCCGTTTTAATCACGTATTGTGCAATGTATGCATGGGCAGTTGGGCACTTGGGCAGCAGCCTTCACTTCTCACATATACATGTTTATGGCCATCTCAATCTCAGATGCTCTACAAGAGGCCAGCTACTAGTAGCTAGCTAGGTAGCTGGAGAAACAATTGGGCTGGTCAATGCCGTCGTCAACGTACTGACGATGCAACCCTTTCAATCACGCACTGCAAATTAATTCTATCCTATCTGTGAAACTAATAAGCAGGCCATCTTAACATGTAGTTGTTGGTGAGGAACAAACTTTGTGATGAGTTTACTACTGCAGTGCATGCAGCATTCCTTTTCGTTCATATGTGAAAGTATTCTCAAAAAGACAATCATTTGTTGTTACATATATAGACTATGACTCACAGTCTACAAGAAAAAAAATTAGAGCATCTCCGACAGTTTGGTAACCCACTCGCAATATGTTTCTTTGTATGATGGAAAAAAGAAACTCCACTCTAACAACTCCTTATCTTAACTCTATGTCTACTCACGCATAGAAAGTTTTACCGTGGACATATGACAACCTGTATATGCTACTCCAATCACTTCAGAACCAAACAATAACTTTTTTTTTTCCGAAGGCGTGCATTGTGCACGTGCTGCATTAAGGGAAATCAGAGTTTAGTTTACATCCCCATACTCTTTGGCGAGATGCCTTCAATACATTGGCCACACACTAACACAAATCGACAGACTATTTTGTACAAAGGCTAAGAACTATTGCGCCGACTAAGGATCGAACGAGCACTCTTTGGATCACACAAAGCGAAGGGAGCGAGGGGCGCGAATCCCGCCGCACACCACTTGTCGGCTGGTTCTTGATCCGCGTCACAAGGGATATGGGCGTGGAGGAAACGTTGTCGAACATGCGGCGGTTGCGTTCCTTTCACACCTCCGAAGAGACGAGCAAGACTAGCATGCATGTCAAAGCCCTTGCGGTACGGCTCCGGCACCTGTCGGGAAGAGCGTAGCCACCAATCCACATGGGAGTCCTCCGCCTGCGGGCAAAGTCCCTGAAGGCCCGTGAGACGAAGCAACCTAAACCAAACTTCCCTGGAGAACACCACGGGAAAGGAAGGAGAAGGTGGTTGTGTGTCTCATCCTCCAGTGAGCAGAGTAGCGCGCAAAAGCACCGGGCAGTTGCAAAGCCATGTCTCCTTCTCCTGTCCGCCGTCCAAAGCTGGTCGTGGATGGATAGCCAGAAGAAGAATTTGACCTTCGGAGGTCCTTCATACGCCAAAGATCCGGGCACACTCGAAAGCAAAGACGACCACCCGTGATTGGCGCCGCTTATGTCGCCATCCACCGCCCCCCGCCGTGGAGTCACGAACACAACGGTCTCTGCTGCAAAGACCCCACCGCCTTGAATAGATTGGGCATGGTGGTGGAGATAGCGCCATCCGAAGCCACGAGATTCGCCTAGAAGGGAGCGCTTGAACCGCCCCCGGTGATGACCGAGACCGATGCCCCCAACATCGCCGTGATCCTTCACCCCGGCGAGGTAGAAGCGCATCGGAAGATTCGCCTTGTTCGTCGTGGCCCCACCGGCAAATGCCAGTTTAGTAGCCTTAGGGTCCGGGAGCTCAAAGCCCCCACGTACCTTTGGAGAGTAGATGATCGGCTAGGTGACGCAGCACTTGCCGCCAGCCACACTCTCCGTGCCCGTCCAAAGAAACGCCGACGTCTCTTGTTGACCTCCTCGCCCAAGTGGAGAGCGAGCAACGGATAGACACGTGCACGGGGGATGGCCGAGAGGGTAGATCGTACAAGGGATGCCCCGCCAAGGTGGTGAGCATCCCGCCTTCCACGCCGGTAAGTGTGTCGCCACCGAAGTCGACGATGGGCTGCTCCTTCCTTTCGCTAAGATGAGATACGGACGGGGGGCACCAAGGTACCTCGTCGAAGGCACCCACCGGGAAACGCCACCAACGCCTCGGCGACCTCCTCCGAGTAGCTAATCGGCGTCGGGGGAGCACTTGTCAACGTTGGTTGAAAGCCCCCCGCTCCCGCAAAGGCGCCGAGGATGCCCCCGATGCGCATAAGATCAATCGGGCGACGCGGCTAGAAGATGACAAAATTGTCCGCGTGAGACCGAGGCCCTCGAGCCGAGCAACAACCGCGGCCACGACAGCGTCGAAAGCTGCCAGCGGCGACGTCGGCCTCCCCGATAAGAGCATTGAGCACCTCCATGACGAGGGGCGAAGAGAAAGGGTAACAGGGTCGCCCGACGGCGCCCCTGGCGTGTAGGATCATACTAACGGGGTCCATTGAGAAGGACCCTCGTGCTCGCCGTAGATAGCATGTTGGAGACCCAATCTCTCCAGCGCAAGGGGAGCCAGCGTGCTCCATGACCTCCAGCAGAAAGGACCACAACACAGAGTCGAAGGCCTTCGCGAGGTTGAACAATAACTTTTGAATAATGTGGTAGAAGTTAATATGCTTTCCTACTATATTATGTTGATTTTAGAACAAACGAAATAAGCTATATTATCGGCTGGGGCCAAACATTTAGCGGCCCTACTACCGTCGCCCGCTTTGTCTTCGTTTGTATAGCCTTTGTATAGGAACTTTCAGTTTTCTTTTTCGCTAATTAGCCGCTTTTGTAACCGCCGTCCGGCGGCCTCTGCTTTAATATAACAGGCAGCACTTCTGCCGGTTCGTTTCAAAAAAAAAGCTATATTATAGAATGTAAGAATATGAGTATATTAAACTATTTCAAAACATTACGGAAGCGCACTAGCTAATCTAGTATATGTACTGATTGTATCTGGAGGAGAAGACTTTTTGATGATATATATACTGCAAGTCTGCAAGTAAGGCCCAGGCACACGAAGAAATAAGTCCCCTCAAACCAAGATGAGCACAAGTTTTACTGATTAATTTCTGATTTAGGGATAAATGCAACTGTACGTACGTGTGACTTCGGAATTAATAAGACGGTTTTCCAGTCTATAGACAATATGCACACAACAAATACACAATGTTATCTGTAGCAGCGGTAGGTTGAGAATAACTAAACGTCGGTTTCACTGAACTCGTCGGCGCCCAGATAGCTTAATGAACAAACGAAAAATGCAAGCATGATTACACGCTGCATCGATCTGAAGTTTTCAGAATGATGGTTTGGCAATCGGCGTATGGCACAGGACGAATATATAACATAAATAAATGGTATAAATACACATAAATTAGCATAGCCACATATTGGTTGCTTGTAATCAGGATGATGCAGAAATATATAATTGCCGACAAATGGAATGACCCCGGCCGGTACGCTGGGAGCCACACGCTGATCGAGAGCCATACCATATGCCTTTTCGTTCTCGGCATCATCAGCATCAGCATCGACGATCGACGATGGATGGATCATGTAGATTTACTTAGGCCTTGTTTAGATGGCTAAAAATTCTAACTTTTTTCCACTTTCTCCATCACATCACATTAAATACATCAAAAGACGTATGTTTTGGAGTATTAAATAACGCGTAAAAATAATAATTACACAGTTTAGATATGCATTCATGGCGATCGATTCTTTTGAGCCTAGTTCTCCACGATAGGATAATACTAACAAACGAAACGTCTTTACGATTAATACGATGTGACATTCGGTTCCAAATATTTGCCATCTAAACAAGGCCTTACTGCAGATCAGCATCAGATATTCAGATAGATGCCCGCAGTAGTGCAGGTGTTGCAGTCAGAGAATCGGAGGCCATCATGACCCCAGATTGCTCCGAAAGGGAGACGTACTCCTACCAATGGCTCTCTAGCTATCTGCCGCCGATCACGCGCTGCAATGCCATGCCATGGCATGACATGTACTGTCGTTGATATGTGTCATCATCCCAGCCGGATAAGACCGATCCATCAGATCAAGATAAAAATCCAATCAAATTAGCCCAATATTATACACTACACTACAGCAGTAAAGATCGCTATACATGCAGGCATGCAGCAGCAGTGTCACTCTGAGATGGACCGGCCGGCACGCCGGGAAATAAAGCGGCCGGCCATAGATAACGCGGCGGCGTGGCCAGACGAGGAGCACGGGCGCCACGTACGCCGAGGTCGGCCGGAGCTTTCCGCGAGCCGCGGGCGCTGGCTGCGCGGACTGGTGGTCGGGGAAAATAAAGGGAAAAGGAAGACGAGGGGAAGCTAGGCGGGCAGCCACGGCGGCCGGCGGTGGCGGCACGTGGCGCGTGCGGCGGGGCCCGATGGGTGGGTGATCGACGTGCCGGCGGCGGAGAGAGCCAGCTGGGGGCAGGGTATGGTGAGCGTCGGTGTCTACGCGGTTAAGCTGCCGCGGGAAAAGCGGAGGCGCCTCCTCATCATTTTAATTACCACCTCCGATGGAGACCCTTAATTACTTTTTATTAGTATACTCATAAAATACTGTCAGCATTAACAGGTGGGGCCGTGCGGAAGGGGCGTGTGGGGCCCACGGCGCTTTAGCACTTCACTTCACCCGCGTGCCTCCCGCGTGATCTCACGCGCGCTCCATCCATCACTCGTCAGTCGTCACTATACGTTTTTTAATTTCTTCTCTTTTTATTATCACAGAAATAATATGATGACCCATCAAAAAAAATATGATGAGCATGCATTAAACGAATTGAACGACATGTTTTTTATTCTAGTATACAAGTACTTAGGTACATTTGTTGCACACTTGTAAGCTTACGTGTTTCCAAATTAGGAAATGGTTTGTAAAAGATATTACTATTTATATATTGATGTGTACTTCCTTCATATTGTAAAAGAAAGACGTTTTGGATAAGGATTGGGTCAAAATCCCAATAACTTTTAAGTTTTTGAGTTTGGAAATGTGAAAATCATATCAATAGATTTGTCTTGAAAATTACTTTCATAAAAATATACATATATATCTTTTTCAATAAATATTTTTATAGGAAAGACAAGTAAAAGTTATTTTTGGAGACCGTGTCGTTATCCTAAACGCTTTTTTAAGTATGGAGGGAGTATACGTTTGACTAATAAAAATATTATCCTAAATGACACGCTTTTTATATATGACCAAAGGGAGTTTATATAGTTGAAAAATGCTGAGATGAAGTTGTTTGTACGTACTTATACCCTTGTCCATGCTCAGCTCAGTTATTTTCATTTTCAAATCCTAACCTAGCTATTCACGATGGGCGTGGGTCGGTTCGACCCAGCGGTTCGGCGAACCGGTCCAAAAACTACCCTAATGGGCCCCTAATTTGATCCATCAAGACGCAAAGGGTCAATGGTTCAGAGCAGCTGCAACCAAAGGGCCGAGCGGTTCGAACCGCCCCCTGCCTCTCGTTCGTGTGGCGGCATCGCCCGGCCATTTGTCTGACAAATCTGCATGCATGTTACCTTCCCCTAGTGCATGCATGCAGTTTTTTTTTTACAAATCTGCATGCATGTTACTAGTGCTCTAGTGCAGGGCATGCATTGTAATCAGACTGACAGAGCCGGAGAGTCAGGGCTGTACGTACAGGATCGAACCACGATAACCATAGGTGCACCACGGGGCAGAAAAATAAAAAAAAGGAGCGACCGGTGCTCCTTCGCACAGGAAATGGAGCGATGGATCAATTGCGGTTCGATCCAAGGATCAACCACGCCCATCTTGACTAGCTATCGGTTGAGAAACTAAACTACGTGCCACTAAAAAGGTTGATGACAAAAGGGGTGGATTAACCGTGCACGGTTTGGTACACCGATCGATACTCAAAATAGTGAGCGGTGTCCAAAGCAACACCTGGAAAGCAAACACATGCAGAAAAGTGGACAGGTATACAGTAGCCCGTTGTGTAGTGTACGTGTTGGAGTGGAGCAGGAGAGAGTTGTGTGTACCTCACCATGCGCGTATACATCATGGTACAGTGTCTGTTCATTCTCGGACTCTTTTCTCCTGTTACTGTTGCTGTTGGCGTACCGACACATGGACAATGCAATCACACAAGCTTCCAAACAAGGCCGTGTATTTGGTGTACACGTCCACACATGCACGATGATATCGTAGACGTAGAGCACTCCTAGTATGTGACAAGCACCCATGCCGCTTGGTCGCTCGCCTGTCGTCCGGATGCTGGAGAGCTGGACCGGACACGAACGCTAGCGACCTGGAGGCATGCATTCGGCGCCGGCCGCGATGACCATGGTTGCTAAATAAACCAGACACATCCACGTCTTTGAGCCCATCGGTATTTCAGCTTATAACTGGCCCATGTCTCACGGCCCGGTCCACGTACTCGTGGAAGTGGTCCAGCCCACTCCTCCATAGCAGCCCAGCCAGCGAATACCTTTTTGTACACAGAAAAAAACAAAACCGCTTCGCGCGTGACGAAGTTTTCGCCCGCAGTTTCGTCTGTAGGGGGCCCTACTGCCGTTGGAAATGGTGGCAGTGTACCTCGTCGGCTCGTGTGCCCCCGAAATAGCGGTGGACGTGTTCACGGCCGGTTGGACACTCGAGCCGGCGGTGATAAATCACCTTGACCGCCGTGGCGCCGGACCCCGTGGCCAGTGAGAAAAAGGGGTGCACGGGAAAAGGGTGTGGGGCCAGTAAAAGCTACAGTTGTGGGGCCACGTGCCAAACCCAAAGCTCGAAGACTTGAGAGGCGGCGCACCATAACAGTGGTGTGGTCAGAGAAACGATCGCCGCCACCGTCCAAGCCCTCGGCCGACGCGCGCGACTGCATGCATGTCCATGGTGTCGGCAAGCTCAAGCCACGGCCATGGCGGATACATGGTCGAGCATCCAGATTCTTTCGGCGGTGTACGTGTACGTGGATGGATTATCCTAGGAAGAACAAGCTGGCCATGAGTACTACAAGCAAATCGTAGAAGAAGCCACTTCCGGCACATACCATCAACAAACAAACAACAACATAGCCTGATCCAGCATTCAGTGAGAATCAGGAGTACAGTACGTTTAGGACAAGCAGTGCTAATCACACCAAGCTAGCTGACACACCCCTCACATTCATCCTCTGCTTAGAACACACCACAAACAAGTACTACTACTAGAGAACAGACTTGTAGTAAGATTCGTAGCAGCACTAGACACATGCTTAGATCCATGCACTGCACTCTACAGATTGAGCAGACCGACCATGCATCCATCATCCACTACACGGCAAAGGCAGCGGCAGCCGCGGCGGCGCCAGCGGTGCGGAGGATCTGAAAGTAAAGCTGCGGGTTAGCGAGGAACGCCGCGCGGGAGATGAGGAACCCGGCAGCGCCAGGCGCCTTCATGGTGGCGGCGGCGGCGGCCGGGGCGACGGCAGCCGCTGGCCACAGGAAGTAGGCGCCGACGGCGCCCCCCGACGACCACCGCCGCGGTCTTCACCGCACCCTCGCGGGTGGACACCATACCCGCGGCGTGGCGCGTCACGGAGCCCAGTCCCGCCACCGCGGCGCCGGCTGCTGGCTTGGCCAGCGAGACCGTCGAGGCTAGTCCTGCCACCGCGGCGCCGGCTGCTGGCTTGGCCAGCGAGACCGTCGAGGCTAGACCCGACACCGCGGCGCCGGCAACTGGCTTGGCCAGCGAGACGGTCGAGGCTAGCCCCGCCACCGCGGCGCCGGCAGCTGGCTTGGCCAGCGAGACGGTGGACGCCGCAGCTCTCGCCGCCTGCTGCCTCAGGCGGTCCAGCCCTCCGATGAGGTCGCTCGGATACATCTTGCAAGTTCTGGTGATCGTTCTTGGTGGTGGTGGTGGGTGAGTCTGGTGGCTACTGGCTAGTGAGCGGTGAAAGAAGGCAAAGGTGGTAGCGACTAGCGGCCGAAAGCTTTGCTTTATATTACTCCGTACTGGAGATAGTGATGAGTGAGTAGACAAAGGTGCCTGAGTATAACCTACTATCTTTTTTTTTTTTCTTTTGTCCTCATCGGATATGTCCCCGTGCATGCCAAGAAATTCCTCGTAATTGAGATTTTGTTTTCAAGCAGTTATGAAATCCTAATTTATATATTGTTTTCAGAGAATAGCATCAACATTTATAGAATATTAAATATATTTATTTTTCTACCAGAATAAGTTAGGCAAGGAAAAGACGTCCTCTTTACAGTTCAGATGTGCTTATCTTTCTCTCTCGCTTTTGAAAACAAGCAAAGAATCGTATCTTGAATTTTTTTCCATTTACCTGTGTGGCCATTACCTTTTGCTATGCTACGAGGTCCGATGACGAGTTGAACAGAGAGTCTTGCTTTTTTTATTTATAATAAACACATATATTAATTAACAAAGATAAAGTCAGTTAAGGGGTAAGATGTACACACTGTACAAGATCAAGAGCTGTTCGGAACGGATAGCTCGAGATGTGTGCTGCACAATGGCAGATTAAGTGACACTTGCAACTAAATCTTGAGAAATTCTAGATTGGGATGCAAGAACATGAGCAGTGGTGTTTATATTCCTAGAGACTTTGTAGACCTTGTAATTCCTTATAGCGAAATATGTTCCCGAAAATATGAGTGAAGGTATGGGCGCCCCTTCTTGGAATGGATGCATTTGGGGAAGAGTTTATGTAGGTGACAAGTTGCTGGTTATCGGATAGGAAGGTTGCTTCGTTGACCCCCAGCTTGCAAAGAATGGTACCGCAAGAGCAAGAGCTGCAGCTTTCCGTCATAAACACCGAAAGAAGCAAAAGGGGATGGGCTTTATGTAAGCATTATATCGGGCGACCTTGAGTTGAACCTATGATGAATATGCCAAGACCGCATTCCTGTAAATGATTTGATTTTGATCGAGTAATAGAAGAATCCGTGTAGACACGAACACCCTCTAAAGTGGCCGCAAGTTTATCCCGTAAAAAGGTGAAGAAGGTTGTTCCCGAAAATCATGAGAGACGCACTGCAGAGAGTTATGAGTAGGCATGAATATTTGAGATAGAATATGGGAGAAGTCAGTTCATATGCAGCACTATGTTGTTGTGGAGGTGACCAACCATCCCGGGTAGATTTGTACATCCCGAGCTAAGTATCTTAAAACCACGCAAGTCAAGATTTACAACGGTATGGACACCTTAAAATAAATTCCACTCTTTATTGTTAAAAGTTTTGTCATTTCTAGCCTTCCAAAGGTACCACATAGTACAAATAAAATGAGCGAGGTCATCATCCGTAGTTTGGCCATTGATTAAGGAAGCAATAATGTTTGAACAACATCATCTTCATGAGGAAGGCTAGAGACAAGGATAGGAGGGATATAGGTGAACCAAGTAGCTCTAGGAAGATTGCATTGAAAGAAAAGGTGACTATCATTTCCTAAGGCATTACAAAAAGAGCATAACTTGGAGATTTTATCGAGTATTGACTCGCTCTTATACCGCGTGGCCAAGGCCCTTCCGATGAGTCTCCGTAATAAAGTTTTTAGATTTGGGGGCAATTCTTAAGCTTCCGTGACACACGCTCATAATCTTCTTGGCTTGTGAAGTTACACTTCTTGGACCCCAGGGGCGGCGGTTGTATCCGATTATCCGCATTTAGAAATATAAAAGCCTATTTTGCGGGACAAGAGCCATCGAGAAGGCTTCCGGCGACTATATCATCATCATTAGAATGAACAATGGCGGTGTTAGCAATAGTGTTCGTTGCATGGTTTGAGAAAATTTGATTGATGAGATCCACATTCCAATTTTAAGAGAGATGATTCCAAAGTTGATTAACAAGAAGAGGAAGGGAAGCCACTATTACAGAAAGATTGAGCTCGAGTGGATTGTATCCCAAATATCACACCACGGGGTATTCCAAATATTTGAGTTACCTTTATGGATCTCAGTATTGTAGAGTTGGCCTAAAGAATATCCTTTACATGCATTACGTAAGACCGAAAATAGATTTCGTTGATTTTTGGAGGCTATCCAAAAAGACCTGCGAGGGTAGTATTGTGATTTAAGGATCAAGCGTGCAAGGAACTCGTCCTTTTCGGTGGTAATCCTCCAAAATTTTGCATTAAGAATTAAACTCTTATTAACAATATAAAGGTCTCTAATTGCTAAGCCTCCGCTTTGTCTTTTGATTGACAAATGTCTTTCCATGATCTATAAGGAAAGGGACTTGTAGCATTGTCCTCTTGCACTCCTGCCCACCAAAATTTTCTAATAATAGCAGTTATACTAGCAATGAAATCTTTAGAGAAAAGAACAATTGAAAGATAATAAATAGGGATGGAGGCAAGAACCGAATTAATGTAAATGAGCCTACCTGCATGATTTAGCTTGTTAGCTTTGATAGTAGTAAGCTTTGCTCTAAACTTGTTAATGATAAAAGCATAGGCCCTATTTCTATCTTTGTGGGAAAAAAGAAGAGGATGACCTAGGTGAATGGTGTTTGGATTAAGATCCGCCACAGGAAAGATGGTTTTAATAGCAAAAACCAAAGCTGGGGACACATTCCTAGTAAAGAGGATAGATGACTTACTTAAGTTTGGAAGTTGACCTCGAAGCTTGACGAAATGGTCGAGGGCTGATTTGATGGTAAGGGCTTCCTCCTCGGTTGCTTTTCTCGCAAAAAGGAGAGCGTGTATGCTAGGACATGTATTGCCAAGGCGAATCCCTTGAATGTTTCCATTCTGCAATGCAATTTGGAGCATATCTGATAGTTCATTAATAGCATTAAGGAAAAGGTAGGGGGATAAAGGACAACCTTGCCTAATGCCTCTTGAAGCATATATGTAATCTGAGGGTTTACCATTAACCAGTACCTGCACTGAAGTAGTTGAAATGGAAGCATACAGGAGATGAATGAAATGCTTAGAGAATTGGTATTTTGTAAGAGTCTGAGAGATAAACATCCAACTAATACGGTCGAAAGCTTTAGCAAGATCCACTTTTAGCAAGAAAGCACTATTTTTCTAGTTTTTTAAATGAAAAGAGTGGATGATTTCCTGGGTAATGATGATGTTAGTAGCAATACGCCTGCCTTGCACAAAAGCAGATTGAGAAGGATGAATAAGATCAGGCAAATGCTCTCTAATCCTCGCTGGCAAGAGACTTAGCAATAATCTTATAAGACACATTACACAAGCTAATAGGTCTCGAAGTCCCGAGGCACCGTGGGTGCTATCTTTTGGGAATGAGAGCCAAGAACGTTCGTTAATATCATCGAGGTAAGATAGCATATTTATAAAAATCATTGACCACCGCATAAGATCATGTTTTATGAGTTCCCAAGCACTCTTATAAAAAGCAACCCCGATATATCGTCCGGTCTTGGAGAGGCATTTGTGCACATCGCCTTGATGATTCCATGGATCTCCTTCAAGTCCTGAGTAGTATAGGTGTGTTCTTCACTTGATTGTTGGTCGAGCTCTACCTTGAATTATGTTACCGCATCTAGAGTAGGCCGCGTGCATGTGCTTGAAAAATGTCGGTAAAATAAGAGATAAAAGTTGACTCTACTTGTTGAGGGGTTGTAGTTGTAGAGCCATCGGCGATTGGTAAGATAAGTGATATTGTTTTGTCCGGCTCTTTTCGAAATGGACTTATGGGAAAAAATTAGTATTTCTATCACCTTTTGTAGCCCAGTTCTTTTTGTACCTTTGTCGATGGTAAACCTCTTGCTTGGCCAAAATTTCCTAATGATGCATGAGCTCTTTTTTATCGAGAAAAAATTTTGTTGCCGCGGTGGCAGAGACGGAGTTGAAGCATCTTACTCTCGATATCCCGCAGCTATCGAGAGAGTTTGGGCTTTTTCCTTCTCCAAACTTTAAGGTCGATAGCAAGGTCTATGGCGAGAAAGGTTCCAGCTTTGTGTTACTACCGTTTGTAGTCCTTTTCAAAGAAGCCAATAATTCTCAAACCTGAAAGGTTTTTTTGTTTTTGCTCTGTTGGAATGAAGGACTAACAGAATGGGAGCATGGTCATGCAAGAACATGGGTAAATGATAAACTCAGAGCTTTAGGAAAAAAAAGAGCACCATTCCGTATTGGCTAAACAACGATCCAAACGCTCAAAAGTAGGATTAGTAGAGAAACGCTTTGTTTGTCCAAGTGTAAGCTGGTCCATTACACCCCAAATCAAAGAAACCACAATCTTTAACCATGCAACAAAAATTAGAGATGCAATTAAGATTAGCGTAGCGAGGTCCTAGTTTTTCATTAGAAATCTGTTGGCGGTCGTTATCGACCATCTTATACCGCCAACTTATGTCTTTTTTTCGTGGAATCTTATACACCAATGACACATATACCTTTACTTCTAACCTAGTTCCACTTGTATTCCGAGAAATATATTTTGCGGGACAAACACATGGAATCAAGTGAGAACGTGTCAAACTTCATGGAAAGCGCACTTTGGAAAACACGTCTATCAAACAAGTGCAATACAAGAGGCCCAAGCTAGGAACGAGATGGACCAAAGCACCCCTAAACTACGCCTCGGGCCGCCCAGAGCCCACAGCGAAAAGGAGGTCGCGAGATTGCCACCCGATCCCGGACGGATTTGAAGTGGGTCCTGGGCCGACCCATGGTGCCGCCTCACGAGCCGACCTTGCACAAAGCGGTTGCATGCCGCCATGCATAGGCGGTATTGCTAGGTGCTTTCATTTTACCCGCACAAAACCCACCACAAATCAAAGATAAATATAGGGTAGAGCCTCACCTCTAAGGATCGAGAACATCACACCAAGAGCTACTACCTCCCTCACTTGTTCATTCTTAGTCCTAGTAGTTAGATTGTGAGCAAGGCTAAGCTTCAAGGAGGCTTGTCTCCTTGGAAGGATCTTCTTGGTATTATACTATGGAGTATTCTTTCATATTCAAGTCCTTTTATTCATATTACATTGCATATGAACTAGAGTATAGTTATCTTCATGTTATATTCGTAGGGTATGAACTAGACTATATATGCTATGAAATGACATGAACTAACTATAGGTTAATTGTTCATATGTTGTTCTTGGAGAGTTGTAGTATTATGCTAGGGTGATGGTTCTAAGTACTCTCGGGTTTGCCTTTATCCTTGCTTGTCGATCCGTAGCTAGGGTTCGGAGTCCCGGGGATATTGGTAGTTTCCTATATGCATAGGCGTGGTGCCTAGGTCTATAGGGACCATCGAAGATGTTGGCATCCCACGGTAGTGAGGTAGGCGGTAGGTGGTGACGGACCCTGTCCGTCCCTTTGCACTCCTCCACGTTCGGGTGTTGAGTTGGAGTTAAAAAAGTGTCTATCATTTGAGCACCAGTGCTGCGGCATCTCCTCATCATCTAAACATAGTGTTATGATTGTCCACTAACCGTATGACTACTAATGTTCTTTGCACATGTAATATTAGAATTGCCCTTCTCACGATAGATATTCTTTTATCCTTATATTCCTTTATCCTTAGAGTAGCTCGAAGTGTGTTCTCCCTATCCCGGATTATCATGTTTACCCCTGTACTAGACTAATGGTTATTCATACTTACATTGTGGAACTATAATCATCGCTATGCTAGTCTTTACATAAACCTGCCTTCCTTTGGGAAAATATAAATAACGATACCCTTAATACTCACGGGTGAAATGCTACAATGATAGATCCGGTAAACTGCTTGATTGAACTCTGTAAACCTATGAATCTATCCGAAGTATTTCTAGAGTATCATCTTGGGTAGATCAAAAGTCTACTCGGTGGTTGCGCTAAGAAATACCAACAGAGACATAATGTTGTTTAAATCATCGATACAAATCATAGGCAACGCAGGATAAGTAACAACAAAAAGAATGCCTGATAGCCCATATAGAGGGGTGTGTAACACCCCAGTGTTAATTACCGTTAAGCAATGGATTTGGCCAAAGACAAGTGTATTATTTCATGGTCATCTTGTCGGTCGAAAAAAGACGCGGAAAAGAATCGGTTCCTAACTTACCCCCTCGTTTTAAAAAACCCTAGCCTTTTAAACCTTAGTTTGTCCCCTTTTATTTATTTCAAAATCTATAAAGAATTTGAGGGTGGTCACAAAAGGGAAAAGGTAGAGTTTTCAAAGTTGAGCAAAGTTGGTATTGTGAGTTTTCAAAGTTTAGTTCAAAATTTTGAAGCAATTTTGAATTTCATCCAAACCCTAATTGCCCCCTTTTCAATATTTCAAAATCTAAGCATAATTTGAGAAAAGTTTCAAAAGCTAGTTTGTAGATCTTGTTGAGAGGAACAAAAGTCATGTACAAAGTTTTTCAAGTTGTTACATGATTTTAAAAGTAATTTTGAATTCAAATTTCAAAATTTGGGACTGCATTTCAAAAAGTCATATTTCTAGGCAGATTTTTGAAAATGCTCCAATTGTGAAAATTGTAGATCTTGAAAAATTAAGGGGAGTTACTTTTTGGAAAATTTTGAGTTCAGTTCAAATTTTGAGAGTAATTTGAAAATTTCAGATTAGGGTTTGATTTGGAGGGGAATGAGCGAAAGACCCGACCTATGGCCGGATGCCATGGCGGCGTCAAGGATCGCGCCGCCGCCCACCCGGCGAAGCCCGCGCGACGCCGACCACACCGGAGGCCTTCGCGACCTCTCCAACTACCTCCTCGTCCTCCCTTTGCCTATAAATAGGCCGGCGGCGTCGCCGTTTTTTCTCCTTTTTCTAAACCGCCGCCGAACTACCGCCTCCACTTCCGCCGTTCGTCGCCCGTTGAGCCATTTCCACCCAACCTTCTTTCCCAGTTGCCAGAACTTCCTCACCTTCTTCTTACGGAACCCGGCCGCGACCCATCTCGCCCCGGAACGATGGCGCCACCCCATCTTCCTCACCAGGCCTGAGCCCCGCCACTTTCGACCTGCCGACGGCGGCGTGCTCCCGGTGAGCTTCTATTCACCTTTCTTCACGTTTTCTCCCTCTAGATGGTCTAGTCGTGGCGGCTCGTTGGTTTTCCACCTGAGATCCCGAACCGCCGAACGTCGTCGTGGTCGCCGCCGCCGCCGCTGCTCGCCGACCAGGCCCTCCGGCCTAGCCGCCGCCGCAACCGGACCCGTCCGGCCCCAAAGCGGTGCGGCACTCACCGCGGTGAGCCTCACCTCGCCCCCTTCTGTCTTTAGTTTTCCATTCCAACCATCGCCGGCGCCGAACGCGGCCGCCGCCCGCCTTGCGTTGGCCTTGGCGCATCACCGTCGGTGAGGAGCACGCCGCCGCACGCGAACGATGTCGGGCGATATCGCTTCACATTGGGCGGCCCAACATCGCTCCACCAGGGCGGTCCGTTACTTGTTCCTTGTGGGCCGTGAACAGTAACTAGGCCCGCGCGACGATAACAGGCCGAATTCAGCCCAAAACCCATTTTTCATTTATCAAATGTTTTATTCAATTTCATTTATTTGAATAGTGTCTGATTTTCCAAATTTCATATAAATTCAAATACTAGCTCAAAAATTCTGAAAATTTTTTGTGTAGCTTTCCCGTGGGTATGTCTATCCATGAAAAATATGAAACTTGAATTTTGAATACTTTTGGCATGATTTAAAAATACAAAATTTAATTGAAAAATGCATCTTCCTTGATTTTTATTAATTATTTTATTTATCCAAAAATCATGAAAATTATTTTGGTACTGTTTTATGACATGATCTACCTGTACAAAAATTTTGAGCTTGTTTTGAGAAAGTTAAAAATTTTATTATTTCATGCCCTATCATTTCATGTGTAAAACAATTTGTTTAATGCTTTCTAACTTAGGGTTTTTGGTAGATTTTGGGTTGTTTTGTGAACCCTAAACCGTACCACTATCAGATGGTCCTTGAGAACTCCTTAGGAAATGGTGATGATATCTTGTAGAGAAGTTCAACAAGTTGGTTTTGTTTGGTTGCAACTTTATCGTGAAAAGAAAATTGTATTCAAGTGTTTATTATTTCATGCATCATCACACATCATGTTTACCATTCCATCACGCTAAAGCATGCATCATTATCTACGTGTAGAGTATACGAGAATGAGTCGGATTGTGATGATGAAGCTTTGGAGAAGATGTTGATATGGTTAGCGATGATCAAGTTTGAGAAAAGATCCGCCCATCAACAAGGATAATGTCAAGTTTGACTTCGACAATCTTTCTTGAGAATCTAACTTTCCCGCAACCCGTGCAAGCCCCGGTTCATTTAAACATTTTCTTGTGTTTTACAAAGCTTTATATCACCTTTGTTTTATGCTCTGCATTAGGTGATAGGAGTTGTGTGATAACCTAATTGATGCATTATCCATCCTTGATTATTTCAATATCTACCTTGATAACCCGTTTTGGTAAAATGTTTAGGGATGCTTAACTTTGGCTAAATTAGTTAGACTTTTGAGTCAAAATGTGACAAGTCTCTTATGATAGCCCGAATGGGCAGTTGACGAAAAAAGGATGCTATATGAGAAAACCATCTTTGGGATATGGTAGTAAAGTTGAGACCGGTTGGGTAATTTGCGAGAATGGAGTCTCGGTGTAGTATTTCCGACTTGTCGATTAAGGACCGTGCGTTGTAAGCAATGTGGATGAGACTATGGAACGCATAATCTGCGCGAGGTCTTGGACCAATGGCACGTCTGTCATGGGTGTTACCCCATCCGCGGTCGACCCTAGTTACGGGCGCATACTCCGATAAGCTTGATCTTGGGGTGTCAAATCGGAAACGCATAACAACCAAGACCGGGGAGTGGAGATGGCGGGAGTACATGTTACCCTCGTGGGTTAAAGTCCCGGATTGGAGGTGTATGCGGTATTCTCGGGTGGCGTGGGGCCTTGTTCCGTTTTGAGTATCCAAGAAAGGGTTGATATATGCAAGCTTAAGTGCTACATATGTCGTGTGGAAAGAACTCCCCAATTTGGGTTAATCGATTTCGAAATCGCCGTGCTTCTCGGATATGGAGACTTGGTTTCCCCTTACATCGTAGTTAAATATGAAACTATGAAGAGATGGACTAAGTGATGGAACTTCTACAAGTGTATGCTATAGTGAAAGATCACCTAGAGTAGGTGAGGAACTAAATTGAGATTAAAACATTGAAAGTAAGGATTCACTACTAGTAAGCTTTTACTCAAAAAGAGTCCTTGGTTCTTGCTAAAAGCCTTACCTTGAATCCTATTAAACCAGCATTCGAGTCTTCTCCTATTTTCTTTAGTCGGGTAAGTCTTGTTGAGTACTCCCGCACTCGGGGGTTTGTTAATCCCTCGCGAGTGCTTGACTCGTGCTATTAACCAAGGTTATGTCGGTGGGCACGACATGATCAGTTGTCTTCTAGTTCTACCTAGCTTCATAATAAAGTTAAGTTTACTTAAGTGTAACTTATTCACAATTTGTAAAATTAAGGTTATTATTCTTCCACACTCGATCTATATTTTTGTAACAAATGTTGTAATGTTGTAGCTACTCCTTTGTTGATCTGGTATGAGTGGTGTCGGGGGGTTTAGATGACACCGCGAGGGGGCTTCTTAAGTTATCGGGTGTATGCGCACGGTATTGTCAAAGGTCTTTGGGACAATGACAGGTGCGGGTGGGCCCGAGTATTAGGAGGTTCTGTTACGGGGTGTTCTAGTGATTAGGATCACCATACATGTAGATTAAACCAAACTTAAACATGGTTTGCTTATAAGTACGGGAGGCTAAAATTAAATTCGGGTTGAAGATTGAGCGAAAATGACAACATTATGATCCCACAAGAGCCAAAGGCCACCGAGAAAAGACCTTGAGGCGGGACAATATATGCATCATGAACATTAAAATGATTAATCAAAGCAGTTCTAGTAATTTTGGAATTCCTGGTTTTAGAGATAAAAGCAAACCTGCGGTTTTGTCGATGTAAGAAGGCGAGCAAGGTGCAGCATAGTAGAGCTGCGCAGGGGATCCGCCCGATCCTTGGCGCTTCCATGCCGCCGCGAATGAGCTGGAAGACTTAAAGTTGGTTGTGGAGAGTTGGGCGCGAAGATCGGTGAGTGTACTTGAGCACTGCCATCCGATCGATTGACATCAACCCCGAACATAGGTGAAGGATCTAGAGGCTCCGGGTCAATGGCCGGAGGAGGCGGCGCTCCATGTAAATGAGGAGTAGGCGGTGGGGCCGGAAGCATGGACTGATTGCCAACATCAACAAAGTCAGAAGAGGAGGACCTCGTCGGTCTCCACCGCTGGGGCCCGGATGGTCGCGTCCGTGGGCGCCTCATCCCCCAAAGACGTACCAGCAGGGCAAGAGGCGACCTCGGGTAGGGCGAACCATTGGCTCGCCTGGACCACGGCGCTTTGCCGCAGGCAAGGCCCAAAGACGGGCGCGGCGAGCACTTGCCGTGGGATCTTACCGCGGAAGGCCGGACACAAAGTCGGGGCTTCGGTGTCGCGTGTCGTCGCCATGCCGTGCTTGGGCCAGGATACCGGTCGGCTTTGTGGCGTGTCGTCGTGCCTTAGGCTGTAAGGAAATTTCTAGCTTCACATCATCACCAAGGCGCATATGCAAAGTTCTCAAGCAAGAATAATCCTTGCTCCCATGTAAGCTGGTCTCCGCAGCATGTTTTCTATTACCTTTGGTTCTCTTGGAACTCTAACACTCTCAAAAGCTTTCTATAAAAGCTAGGTTTACTGGCTTTTGTAAAAGAAAAATACCAAATAAAGATCGAAAGTGTTTGGCTATAAGTCAAACAACAAGAGCAAGATTTACAAAAAATAGTCTTCAACTTGTGTACAAAATTTCTTTATTACAGAGTAGTATTTGTTTTCCTTCTATTTTCTATTTCTCCTCGCATTCATAACCTACTTTCATAACCTACTAATACATACTAGTGATGAAGGCACGCCCTCGCGCGCCTGGCGCCACGCGTGGTCCATTTTGTATTGGCCTGGCCCAGAACATCAGGTTATTTGAATCTGGCTTGCCCATTACGTGGCCCATTATGACGATATGTACTTTTTTTTTTTCTCTTTTTTTTTTCTAAGAAGGCCCACAAAAAAGAGTAGACAATATACATTGATATTTAGTCTAGAAAATCGTAGATACAATAGATATATAATATGAAAAAAAACATTGGCGTCCAGGCAGCTGTTCAGATCTTCATACTCTAGACAATGATCCCTCACCATCGTCGTCACAATGGGCACAATAGGGATTGGTGGAGCGCCATTTTGTCACGCGTTGCGAGACGAAACTAAAAAGATATGGTCAGATACAAAACCAGATGGATGGTCGCAATTACTTGTATAAGGACATGGAGGGTAGAACATGATCGTTACCTTGTTTTTCTTACGCTTGGTTTTGGCTCTGTTGGCGACGTTCGTCCGGTCCCACTGTGCCTTGACGCTCTAGTTGCCGCCGTAGCCGCCGACGCGATCAAGGCCCTTCACTGGATACCCTAGCATTGACGGTTCTACACATTCCTCGTCAAAAAGAAAAAGGCGTCGCCAATCACCACCGCTGGGGAGACTTTCGGTTATCACCAGAACAAATTAACTACGCCAGTATAGATGTCTTTCTATCATTTGAGATCGCAAATCAAATTGAGCTAGAACATGGTTATGAATTTGTTACACATGTTTAGTTTGCAATATACTATGTCTCATATTTAATCTGTGTGCCCAAAACAGCACCTATCTTTTTAGTGTGTTCTACACAGTATTTCTTTCTCATGTTTACTTGCTACAGAGTAAATACGGATGGATTGAGATTCAAATAAATCCAACAGAAACGAACCATGACACTACTCCTTCCCTCAAGCGGTCCCCCTCCCACCTTGGTGCACGCAGCGAAAATGGTTGTGCATGCAGCGAAAATGGCTGCCCAACTGGGCAAACAAAGCCCAGCAACGTAATGGCCCAACTACCCTTCAGCAGTGATGGGCTCCTTTACAGAGACAAGCTACGTAATGGCCCAGCTCAATACAAATTGCCCAAATTTATGAACAAGGGCAAACCATGACGGACAGCCTGCGGCGCCAGGCGCTGAGGGCGCCCAAATCACTAGTTTCATTGCAACCCACGGTCCTTTCTTAGATTGGAATCGGTGCCATGGTAGCGTGGAGAAACCCAAAGCAATGGCAATGCTGTTGCGCACTTGTCGGCTTACAATTTTGCTATTTATAATAGACTGGCTTAATACACTGTTGTGTTCATCTCAAAATGTAACGTCTGTTCATCTCAAAATGTAACGTCAGCACGGATGGATACTGTATACCATTACTACATTACATCTTAAGAAAAGCTTTAGGATAACAAATTCATGGTCATGGCTTAGTACACTATTGTTCTCTTGAAAGAGAGTCTGTCAAAAACTTTATTTTGGTCCGAAAATTGTGCTTATATATTAGTATATTGACCATGCTAACACGGCGATCAGATTAGGTCCTAATTAAGTTAATTCTATCATATGAATTACTTATCTAATTGTACTGTCTCTATCTCTGAATAAACCAATTCCTAGAATCCATGTATGTCAAACTTTCTTAAGTTTCACTAATTTTATAAAACTTAACAATATTTATGTGTTTCCGCAAAAAAATCACTCAGGAGGGGGAGGATCTTTGTGGGCTAATAAAAATAAATGTGCGGGCGTGCCAGTGTACTAAAGTACACAAAAGAAACAAAAAGGACGAGAACACATATTTATTCATATTTAATGAAAATACAAACATAGGTTCTCGATACATATGCGCTCCACGAATAGCTTGTGGCGGCATTCGACATAGGCGATGTGGTCTTCATGGTTCCTATGGCCTCGAAAGCTCATCGTTAATTACCCCGTGAGTCAAGCTCCACGAGTACCTCCGATTAAAAATTTGTGTTGGTCGCCGCCGCCGATCTTCACTTCACGCCTCCATGCTCGTGTGTTGGTGTAGATGGGGTTGGCGTCGGCGTGTCCATGGCCTCGCCGGTCCATGAGCCGGTAGAACGTGGCTAGAGCGTTAGCCACGCCGCTTTGTGTCGTTCACCTCGCCGGTGTCGAATCGACACGTTTGTTGTAGTGGTAGTAGCACTCGCATGGTTGATGTAGCTTGGACTAATCTTGACTTTGTCGGCAACGCCGCTAGGGCGGATGCACGGCCAGGGGCTGCGGGGCAAAGACCCTCCCCTGAGGAAGATTTCTTCTTATAATTACTATATTTAGCCTCTAATTTATCATTTAATCACCTCATTTGCATTGATTCTCCTTTATTTAGGCCCCACCGACAAGCTATCCTAGCTCAGCCCACGAACATCGCCGTGGTACGCGTCGTGGAACTTAATCACGTGGAGTAGTTGAAGTTGTAGTAGTTGATGAAGACTTGCACTTCGCCTATGTTGTCCGCCTCGTCGGGCGTGGGGGCGGCGTAGTGGTGCTAGTAGTGAAGCCCCGACGTGTCGGTGGATCAACACCGCCGTCCGGGTGCCGATGACGTCTATGGTCGTCTCCTCCATGTATCCCGCATATAAGATAGAATACAAGCGAGACTAGAGAGATTAATTAAATATTACATTGCCGCCATTAGTCATGGTCACACGGCACCCTTCATCATGTACTTTCGATTGGCGTCCCGCCCGATTGCGAATAGTTCATGGCATGGGAATGACACGTGGTGGTTGCCCATATAGAGAGGGCCCGCGTTACGTGCATGTACATACATGCTAAGGGCATGATTGGTTGCCACGACCGGTAGGTGCAAAAGAGCCATCCCGCTCATTTGGTACCGGGGCTGGTTGTTTGTTCCCCACTGCATCAAACGGTGCATCCGTTCGTTCATTTTAGCCCCTCCATCCCGGCTCCTCTCGTCTTCTCAACTCGAGCTTCCCTCTCGTCCGGCTGGCACAAGGCGCTGGAACCCTAGCCTCGTCTTGGCGGGAGATGGAGCCGTCCCCTCGATAAAAGGCGGCGCGCGGCTTTGGTGATTCTGCCGCTCCTTTCCGCCGTCTACCTCCTCCTCTCCCGCCTGCAGTGCGCTCTCTTCTCCCCTCCGGTTGCGGGTTCGTCGCCCGGCTACCATCACCGCCGGCGGATCCTTGCTGGGTCTTTGGTCTTGCGGGCTGGTATACTCCCCTCCCCTCTCCTCCCCCTCCTCCTCCTCCGATTAATACGTGTTTGGTATACCCGACCGATCTATTTTGATTTGTTGCATTTTTTTGATTGATCCGATGGGTCGTGGTTGGTATACCCGGCTGGATCCCCGTGCATTTACTGTTTTGTTAGATCCACTTGTTCCATGGCTAGATCCAGCGTCTGTGGTTGGTATACCTGGCTGGATATGTTGATTTCGTGTGCACTGCTATGTATATGTGATGATATTTTCCTCTTTGCTAGCCATGGTTTACTGATGATGAAAAATTTGTACCCTAAACTGAGCTCAGTGCCTAATAGGTTGATGATTAGCTACTTAATCTGGTTCTAGGTGCTGGAGGAGCACCTTTGGTGTGGCAGCCGCCCTAGTTTCTAGTTCACTAATGCTTATTTCCAACATGTTCTTAGTTCACTTTTTGAAGGGTTCATTCCCTCGTCTCTAATTTGTCCCCTCGCATGTCATTTTCATTGTGCTTAGAAATGGATTTCCAAGCCATGCGTCGTGGAGCAGTTGCAATGGTAGTTCTTTGTTGCTTCTTCTGGTTTTTCATGTGGTTTAGGAGGAGGGTGGCCGATGCTAGATCCGTGAACTATGGCCCCATGCTTGAGAGAGAGACCAAATGAGGCGGACAACCTTAACTACATTTACAACTCTATCGATGTCCATTGTGTCAACCTACTTAGGATGAGAAGGCAACCTTTTTTCAGCTTTGTGATCTTTTTTTAGGGCTAGAGAGCTTGTTACTGGACTCTATCCATGCAATTGTTGAAGAACAAGTTGCAATGTTTTTGCATGTGGTTGGCCACAATGAGAGGTTTAGAGTTATAGACCTCACATTTAGGAGATCGGTTGAGACCATTGGCGGGTTCTTTCGAGAGAGTCCCGTTTTGCGGTAGGGGGAGTTGAGGAATGAAATGATACAACCTCCACCCACAAATGTGCCTCCTAAGATCCATGGTAGCGAGGAGGTGGTACCCGCACTTCAAGGTCCAGGGGTACCCTTTTGCCCATTTTAGTTTGACCCTCTTCCACAACTATGTTGCTTACAATCCTTTGTACATGTCAAATAGGGACTGCATAGGAGCAATTGATGGCACACATGTCCTAGCTAGGGTGCCTAGGAGGATGCAAGTCTGCCTTTAGAGGTAGAAAGAACACCCCAACACAAAATGTGCTAGCAAAGTTGTCATTTGACCTCGGGTTCACCTATATGCTTGCGGTTGGGAAGGTTACGCACATGATGCCCTCATTTTTTGATGGATGCTTTGAGCAGAAATGATGGCCTTAGAGTCCCTTCAGGTAAAAAAAAAACCAATTTGGTTGTGTTGTTAGTCAACTTAAATAGCTCATCTACTAAACCATGCCCTTTGTCACCTTTTTTAGGTAAGTTTTACCTAGTGGATGCCGGTTATCTTTGTCGGGGCTGGTTTCTTGCCTCCTTTTAGGGGTACCGGGTACCATCGAGGGGAGTATGGCACAAATAGGCCCCCAAAAAAAGAGGGAATTTTTCAATTTGAGGCACTCTTCTTTGAGGGTGACAAGAGAGAGGGCCTTTGGTGCTTTGAAGAATAGGTTCGGGATTCTTGATAACAAACCCTTCCACCCAAACAAAACCCAAGTGAAACTGGTTCTACGGCTTGTTGTATCTTGCACAAACCGGATCTTGAGATTTGGCCAAGATGAGCACTTCCTTGATGAGGCCACACGGGAGCCTAATGAAAACAACCATCCTAATGAAGAGATTGCCGTCGACAATGCTGCTTGGGTCCAAAGAAAGGGAAGATTGGGCAAGCGCCATGTGGCGGCATTGGGGGGGCAAAGAGGGACTTAGGATGAACCATTCTTTGTGATTTGTGTTCTGAATTACGTTTGTGATCACATTTGTGATGACATTCTTTGTTTTCATGAGACCTTAGGCACCGAGCAATGATGTATGAACTATTTAATGCTTCTATTGTAGTAATTCTGTGATCCATTCTTGTTGTGTCTTTTGTCATAATTGGGTGTTTGCATGGGCAGCCATGGCAGGTTTAGGTGACCAGATTAACCAGATAGATGCTGATGCCATCCTTGTGGGTGACAATGACCCTCCTGTAGTAGTAGGGCTGGGCCGCACCGGCCAGTCCAATGCAAAGGACTCCCTGTCCTCTCTGGTTTCATGCTAAGGAGGTTCTATGACCTCATTGCCCAAGGTGTCAAAACCGATAAAGGGGTTTAAGGAGGTTCATGTGAGGCAAGTTCTTGCATGCATCTTTGTCGACTTTGCTTTGGGGTGAATGTGGACCGCCCAAAGCCAGATTTACAACCACCTTAGGAAGTGGAGGCAGAGGTGGGTCAAGGTGGATAAGCTTAGGGACCTTAATGGTGCTCTCTAGAATCAAGACCTCCACATGATAGTCCTAGATGAGGACCACCTCAATGGGCACACTAAGGTTAGGATTGGGTACCTTGTTCTTAGTGTACTGTGTTGCCATCATTCATGCTAATAGTTCATTGTCTTTGGTACCTAGGATCATCCTAAGGATGCTAAGTTCCTCAATACTCCTATTGAGAACTTTGTTAAGATGGAGGCAATATTTGGTGGTGTCCAGGCCACTGGGAGGTTTGCTATGGGCTCCAATGAGCCTCTAGGCACCGACATGGGCGGATTGATGGTGATCTTTGCTAGAGAGGTGGTGACAATGGTAAAACCGATGCACAAAATGTAAGGCCGGTGGTGCGTAACCTCTTTGTTGGCACTGAGGAGAAGGAGAGGGGTGGGAAGAAAAGGAAGATCAGCTCTGAAGAGGCTGACCTTATGTCTGGCATGGTTAAGGCGCAAATCTTTGTTGGAGAGGCTCTCAAGGCTCCACAAAGACAATGAAGTGCACTCGACCTCTACTCCTATGTCATGGGGTGCCACAGGTACACCCGGGGAAGCACTGATGTTTGCTCTGGTCTACCTCCTCAAGAACAAGGCAGATGGCCTTTGCTTTGTGTAGATGTCTGAGGAGCACAGGATCCTTTGGCTTAGGACCTACCTTACCACTAGTTACTTCCAGTAGGGAAGTGGGACATGCAACTAACCTATGCTAGATGAGTACTTTTGTGTAGCACTGACCACAGCTAGTGCTAGGAAAGATGTTGAGGGGCATGAACATTGAACCACAGCTCCTGGTATTTTTGTATAGCATAGGACATGCATGAGATGGTTTGTGGTAGCCTGGACTATGGTTGCTGCTAGTACTTGTGATGCATTGGCAAGTATGCCTAGACTATGGTTGCAGTTATATTACTGCAGATCTCTTTGTATTGAGCTGTTGTTTTCACCTGTTATATCCATGTTGTGGCCTGTTCTAAGACCACAGATGCTGTTATGTTCCATTTTTTGCCTGTTTTATCACGCACCTCTGTTTCTATTGTCTGTCACATTCTGTTTTGGCCGTGATGTTTTTAGAACATGTCGAGGTGCTATTGTTTGTTTTGCCATGAAACTTCGGCCTAGTTGGGTCGGCACACACACCATGTCTTCTTTGCTCCAACCAGGCTGTGTTGGTGGCAAAGGCAACCACCTATGATGAAGTGTTCTCACGACCCTGCTTCATGATCAGCTCTTTGAGGCCATTTTTTGATTTTACCTCCACCTCTGCCTCTTCCCTTGGCCTATGATGTTACCAATGCATTACGAGGTGGCGCTTAGGGGGTCATTGGTTGCCCTACATTGTTTCATTGCAGTCATCAAGTGTTCTACCATCATCGCCAGGATTGCAACCATGGGGCCTATGTCCATTTAGGATGGCAACTTTGTTATTGATGTAGAACACTCCATGCCCGGTATGAGTTTGTTCCATGTTGCCGACCACCTATGATGATTCAAAAGCTATGAAAACCCAAAGCATTCCCCTAATCTGGTTTTATGCATTCTGAGGCCTAAGTTTCCTTAACTTTGCTTTCTCTTTTTTTTGTGGCCAGCGATGCGACAAAATGTGTTTTATTGATGACTACCTCATTAGGTTCATGGCCCATTTGGTAATGATACTACAAGAAGTTTGATTTGTTCATTCCATCTATTTGGTTGACAGTCCATGGGCTGAGGATACTGCTAGAAGTGTTTGATTTACTTATTCCATTCTGTATCTTTGAGGCCACTTATACTTTTTCATGCCTCGCCATCAAAATATGAATGATCTTTGGTGGTGTGATTGAATCTTTTACAAACACCCCACAGTAGCCTAATGAGGCTGATGTCAGGAGTTTGAGGAAGATTCAATCACAACCTCCCTTATGCCACCTATGCTTTGAGGGCCGTCATGTACTTATTTTGATGCCTATGATGAAACCATTGCCAATTTCTTGAGAGGCAAACAGGGGAGATGTTTGAATTTGTGAGGTAATGGGCATTTGACATGGCAAAAAAAATTGAGTGTGGGCAACCAATCACCCCTAAATGTGTCATCGTTCTTCTTCTTTGCCATGCTATGACCCTTATGCTCCAAGCACAAACATCAAATGACATGGCATGGTATTACGAGGCCAATTATGTAAACTTCACTTCCTTGATGTTGAATCTCATAGCATGTTTGTTTTTTGGCCTAGCGGCATGGCCCGTATGTGGTGTACTGAGGGAGGGTGCACGGTGTGTACAAACTCATGGGCGTGTGTGCTACCACGGTCAGTGGGTTCCCAAATAACTACCACATGAGTTTTCCTACCGGGGAGGAAGGCGAAGCTTCTTACTTGGAGTACAATTGGAGGTGACAATGTGCCTCTGTTGGAGAATGCCGCTCGGTATTGCGCCTGTTACGGACAATGTTGGTCCACCCGTGGTAGCTTGGCTCTTTCCCTTTTTGTGTTGTTGCCATAGTTTACGCTATCCGGAGTCCTTGTCTTTAGCTGCTTTGTTGATCATTTTCGGTTTTCATTATTAGGCGCTGATGATTACCTTCATCTCGACCTTCTTCTTCTTCTTTGTATTACTGTGATGATAAACAATGTTTGCACCTTCTTGGGCTTGTGAGGAACTGACATTTCGGGGTAATTGGTTTTGTTTCTCATTGAGTTCATCGAATCATCGAAATTTACACGCCTCGGGAACTGTTAGTCCTTTTGGGACTTTACGGGCGCCTTTGAAGGCCGCAAGCTTCGGTGATTTCATGGCCTCGATGATGTCCTATTTGAAAGTGGAGATGTGATTTTATTCCTTATGCTCCAAGCCCAACTGTAATATGTGATGAAACCATTGTATCTGAGGCTAAACTGTCATGATTTTTATTCTGTTGTCTTTGGTTCATGCAAAGTTGTGTTTGAGAGAGTGAGAATGATGTTGGTAAGGTCACCAATGGTGCTGCTCACTCTCCTTTTCATGATACATCAAAATGGTGCATTGTGCAACCAAACACGAGGAGCTTGTATCAACTCATGCAAATAAACCGTCCATACTAGCAACCAAACACGAATATGCTCAGCCTCAATGCAATCTCAAATTGCAACCAAACACGGGAGAGTGTATGGATCCAGCCCAGCTAGGGGGCCTGGATGCCCCTCTCGTCCCGGCTGGTTACATGCAGGGCAACCAATCACCCCCTAAGCAATGCATGGCACTGCCTTGGATTTATAGGCATAGAGGGGATCAGAGTATGTGATCACCGCCGCCTCGTGCTGTGCTCTTTGGTTCGGTGAGGGGCTCCCGGTTGGCATGCTCATCCGGCGCCAGGATGTGTACCCGCCCGACAACGTCACCCGTTTGCTTTCGACTCAACCGCCCAGTCGAGGGCGTATCCGGGCTTGCGCCGCGCTAGCCGGCGTCTCCTCGTTCGTGGGACCAGCAGCTGTTCTTGATGGCCTCGGCATCTCCCCTGTCTCCCAATCCGATGGCGTTGTCGATGTAGGCGTCACGAGTAGATGTGCCTCGCCGCGTTTAGTGTGGAGTGGAGTTGGCCACACGCATCATCCTGTTGTATGGTCCAATATGGTGACACGGCGGTGGCAAGTCCGAGACCATGCATAGAGTGCTCCGACCGGCGGCACGTACATACGTACATCTGCCTTCGGGTTAGGAGCTGGCGGAGGGCGAGTTGATGGCCTGAACAGGAGCTGCATGGCTACAGCGCTCTTCGATCTTGTGCAGTAGATCGGGCGGACGTCGACACACGGTGAATCGGACAACCCTCATCTTCTTCTCACGGACACCCCTTGGGGCGTGGCGGGCGCGAATTTTGGCGCCCTAAGGCCACTTAGACTTCGTGCGCCACAATTTAAGATCCATTTACATAACAAACTTGATAAAATAAATACCTAACTAGTGCCGATCGGGTTCATCGTCAACTTGATAAAATAAATACCATCATTAAGTCCAACATTAGGATCATTGCTAGCTCTTTCATCAGTCTCTACGGTGTGTGCATTCACATTGCTAGCTGTTGTTTCTACTTCTTCATTTGGTTGAACTTGAACATTTGGTTGCCTTGGTGGAATTACAGGTGTAGGAGCGGGGAGTAAAATAGGATGTCAATGTCCTAGTCCTCTTATTCATTGAAACCAAATTACGAGTTAGAAAACAAATTAGTACATTAATAATATCGGTTCAAGCTTCCCCATTCAATCTAGAACCGACCAGATTAGCAAAAGCTTCGGAAGAGGAGTGGTCGCCGGCGGGCTTGGCGGCTAGGGCGGCCTTATGACGTCTTCTTTGCTCCTCGTCGCCCCCGCGCCCGTTGTTCTTTATCTGCAGCCCGCTGCGTGCCTAGGGTTGCGATCGGAAGTCGGGACGGGAGCCGGCGATGGGAGAGGAAGGGAGCCGGGACGAGCGAGCGACGGAGTTGGGCTGTGTGTTTACGCTAGGCAACTTAGCAAGCGGGCCGATGAATTGTTACGGGCCATAAAATTTTTTCGCCCACGGCTAAGGTCATGGCCTTAGTGGCCTTAGGCCCATCTCCGCCCCTGCCTTGGGGCGACTGTGTGTAGCTTTGGTGTAGAGCCGAGGCCGTGTCGCCCGCCTTGCCTTGTGTGTGTGTAGATAGGCCTGGACATATGAAGCCAGCCCCGACCGATGCCCTTCTCGTGATACGCCGGGACGCCCTGTGAAGTAGTCCTCGATGATCTTGGCCAGAGACGGCGCATTCATGCGGGCAGCATCTCATATAGTGGACGATGGCGCGCTAGTAGACCAGCTCTTTGGCATCACTACTACAATAACCTACTATGGGAACGGCACCGATTTTGATTAGGGGAGGTTCACTTTTTCAGCGCCCCTACGAGGCCGCCGAGTTTGCCGAGACCAACCCCCCCTACTAAAGGCACAGTGGGGCGGCTAGTGTTACTGAGCCGTCCCTACTATTATTGGGGGCGGCGATATTCAGCCGCTCCTAATGTGTACCATCAGTAGGTAGAGCGGGTTGCGCCGTGGGCCCGCTCCCCGGTCCAAAACCATGGCACAACCCACGGTTTTCTAAAAACCACCGTCACATGGTGCGATTTTATTGGTCACATAACTAGATGCCACACAATAGGCCACAAGGATCGGATCCACACCGCCCATCTGTTGTGCAAAGCGTCGGCGCCTTATCGCATTGTGCGAGCCATCATCCACACACACAATGCCCCCGATCGTTGGCGTGGACTACTTCGATGGATGGATCCGACGCCACATGGAGTCATCACGGGTTTTTGTGCTTCTTCATTGAGTATGACAGGGCGGGCCCTAGTTGGCTTTGAAAATATCACGGAGACACATATCTCGTCCCTCCTCTATCCCCCGGGCGCTCCTTCTCCTCCCGTCCCTTCTCTCTCAGCTCACACGTAGTCGGCGCGCACACCTCCCGGGCGATGTGTGCAGCGCGGCCGCCGCCCGGCGATGGCGGAGAAGCAACGCCATCTCCGTGCCGCGCGCGGCGGCAAGTCGCGCTTCGGCCCGCAGTAGCGATGGGCCGGGCATGGCGCGGCGGAGCATCTTCTTCCCTCGGCGGGCGGGCATCTTCTTCCCAAAGGGCGGTAGCCGCTAACGGAGCATCTTGGCCCGAGGGGGGCGGCCGGCCGGTGGAGCATTGTGGGCGACGGGGGCGGCACCGTCCCATCCCTTCTCGGGCGTATGGCGGCGGGCGGCGCTGGCGCCGGCGGCATGGCCGGGCGGCATGGAAGCGGGGCAGCGGCCGCCGGCCAGCAGCGGATGCCTTGGCGAGGCCGCGGGCGGCAGCGGCGCTTCCGCGAGGGGAGCACGGCCCCGCACCCAAATCCACCGCCGGGCGGCTTAGCCTGATCCCGAGCCGATAGGGTTTGGGATGGGCTTTTTTTTTTTTTTTTTTTCCAAATCATCTGTAGGGGCGGTTTTAGATGCAACCGCCCTGAAGTGTCGTTAGTAAGGGTGGCTCGAGGGAACCGCCCCTGATCTTTGCACCGTAGGAACGGAGAGTTAGGCGCGATTCACGAAAAAACGCCCCATGCCATCCCGAGCCGCCCCTACAGTAGCCTATTGTAGTAGTGCGTCTCCTTGCTGCTCGGCGTCCCGGTGTACATAAAGCTGTGGAGCCCTGGGATCTTCTCCTTCATTGTGCCCGGACTCCCGCACCTCTGGCTTCGGATTCATGGCGCCGTGCTGTCAGCTGCCCTTTAGATGCAGATCGTCATCGTGCACACACACTTCATGCTAGGCAGCCTGACGGCGCCTGGATGCAACGTGTGATCCCCTCCCTCCGTGGGGACTTGAACTCCTTTATATAGCCAGCAGCTAGGGAAGCCACGAGACCTGGGGCCGCACACACGAGCGCCGCCTAAAGTTTGTTGGAGCGTCCGATATGCCCGGAGCGATCCTTATCTTCGTACGTCAGATTAAGTCACGTGATTATCCCTCCGATCAGCCAAAATATCTCTAGCAAAATATCTTGGGCTGTGTGCACTTGACGTTTCATTGAAATCAATTTCTCAGCTAGCTTCCTTCTCGCAAAGTCCATGACATGTGGACCCGGCAAGGTAGCATATTATGCTATTGAATCATGAAGCAAACCAAATATATATACACATATATACACATATATATCTAGCTCGGCAATTCATAGTTGATAGGTACGGTGTATACGTGCTCAATCCAGATTTCTCACGTATTTATCGGACATGTATATGCAAGTGTCATAGCATATTCTGGATGTACATCGCACATCGTACCGTATTGACTCAGCCGGTGTACAATTATACGGTGTACATGGTATATAGACCGGCGTATATACGAGCACTCGCCCGGTTCTAGATTTATGCAGGCGCACGTATCGGACTGCACCTGTTAGCTTGTTTTTCTATTTACATGTCGAGGCACATATATGCAAGCATGGCCCAGAAGACGTTGAAGCCAACACAAATGGCTCCTAGCTTGTGCGTGTATACATACTTATTGGCTTGCTAGCTTTTCTTGGATGGTATGTCGAGGTGTACATACATACATGGCACTATGTGCTACGTGGCAGGTCCATGCAATTGTTGCTAGTTTCTTTTCGGCCAATTTAACATGACCAAAAGGAGCACCACACATTAGCTTGTCACAGGTCCAAGGCATAATGCAATTTGCTTCCTATTTTTTTTTTATTAATGCTCTTCTCAATAGCACGTGTGAGAATCAAACATGAATGCAAACTAGAGAAGATTTGGTACAAAATCTCGTCAAACAAATGCCCCCACCAAGTTTAGTTCGAATTGCGAAGCAAATTCAAATTTAACTTGGTGAAAAAACAATTGACTGAGATGGCGCAACAAAACAAATCGCACCTTCAGTATGATGACTTCTCCAAATTTAAACTCAGTTCATTAGCTTTTGCATGAAATGGGGCAGTGTGCTCCCTTCTATTTGTTTATAAATGCTATGTCAGGCTTGAATTGATCATGCACGTATATTTCTAATTACCCATGTATGTATTAATGTGTCATACATGTTTACTAATTAGCTTTAGCTCATCTTCCTGGTGCATATGTGTGTTGCCACCATGTGAACCATAGCCATGCATGGGAGCACGTGTAGATGGTTGCTGAGAGGTGCCGCACCGAACGTTGTCGGTGCCTGCAACTGCAGGGGTTGTAGTAAGCTGTGGCGCCGGTCGAGCTTGCCGAGCCGCCATATGACCAGCACAAGAAGCAGGACACATCGGAGATGGATGGAGGTCTGTTGCTGGTTTACCTTAATTTGCACTCGTCGTTGGGGCTGTTGATGGACGCCCGCCAATGAATGCATAGTTGACGCACTTCACCATCAAAGTGCTACGCCCGAGCGAAATTCTGAGTTGCTAGAGTTGATGTAATGCCCGTCAACGAGAAGGATTTACTGTATTTGTTGTTGTGAGGGTATCGAGTGTCGATACCGGTGTTGTCTTGGTGATGGACGGAGAAGTTCACGCTCACGCCATGCATGGTTGATGGAGGACGGACACCAGCCTCTATTGGGGCATCCGTTGAGGCGATTGAGCTTGAGCAACCTCGGAAGGGATTAGTGCCGAAGTGCTCACGGCCACTTCGCTCATCATCAAGATAGCGCATGTTCAAGCTGCTAAAGCCAGGATCAAGGTGTTCGCCACGCTCTGGATGCGGCGGCAAGTTCTACTAATAACAACACTCCATAAATTGTATTGCATTCATTATCAAGAGAATGCGGGCGGGGTTCCCCGTGGTGCAGCCTGGACGGCTTATTATTAAACTGCTCTTTTCCTATACCATTCATTCCGAATAGAACTCCTGTGGTATAAAAACATAAAAATGGTTAGAAAGAAGATAATAAGGTACAAATAGTATACTGCAAATTAAGTTTTAAACCGTAGATTATATTTCATAGGTAACCACCTCAGCGAATAGCATGGTTCGGCCAAAGAAATTAATGAAGCAAAAGGACTAATAGAACGAACTGCCTACCGGATTGCCGAGTGGCCGTGGCCCTTCGTCCATGGTCCGGAGGTTTTTTCTTCTGTCTTGTCCACCTCATCTCAACTTTGCTTTGGCTCCAATGCTTGATGAGTGCAAGCAGTAGTAAAATACTACCACAGAGAAAATGAATTTAAAGATGAATATTTGGGCAATTAAATGAAGTATTTCTTTAAGAGTCAGCTGGCACGTGAGGCAGCAAAGACGAACCTGCGCCGTTCGCCGGACGGGCAACTATGAATGTCTAGAATCGCTTGTCAAGGAGGGTGAAGTGGTGGCTGGTGTTTGGTTTTTGAGCTTTGTTGCTATGTTGAGTGCCAATTGATCTAGCGGGCGGACAGAAAGAGAGGCCTCTAGTCTAGACTGAGAAGAAACAGAACCAAGAGGAAGGAGATGGAGGATGAAATGGGAGCACAGCGAAGAGGTCTTAAATAGCACCGGCGCGCTTCCATCGACCACCTCTCTGGCTTCGTGACAGGGTGTCTGTGGTACTGTATCGTGTGCCGTCCAAAGCAACGGCGACCCAGCATGTGTACGGTGTAGCTGTGCCGCTACAAGTTCAGGCAGCAGGCTTTTGCGTAACAAGTGGCCTGTAACACTCTCAGCGTAGGAACGCTCGCCCAAAGCGCACCGATCCGTGCAGCAGCTGCCTGTGTGGTAGAATGTGCGGGGACGCCCGGCTGTGTGGTTAAACACATCGAATTGAAAGCCTGCATACAGCCTCAACTCATACGGATTTCAAGTTTCTTCAAAAGATTATAGAAAAAATATAAAGATATACAGTATGATATGAGATAGAAATACTATAAAATACAATCAACAAAAATAAAATTATATCTTCTGGCATCATAAATATTATTATTTGATCATATAAATTATGTGCAGGAAGCAGCAGATCTTTAAAAGTTTGTAAAACGACACCAAATGACCTCTTGAGCAGCTAGCGTGGCACAAGAGCATACACACAGCATCCATCAGTGCACCATGCGCGGCACAGTGGACAGGCTCGCGCACCGATATCTGTGCATGGCGCATACGTACCGACGGGCAGGTGTGGGCCTGTATTCAGGTTCACGAGTGGATGCTCCCACCCACAAGTGCTTTGCCTTGCTTTGGGTTCCTCCACGACACCAAGATTCCATTGAAACGTGGAACCTCTTTGCAATTCTGAACCGGCTGTATCATCGGAACGGTTCAGGCTGCTTCAGTCTTGGAGGCTATTGAAGCTGCCAAGTCGTCGAGTCACATCAACCCATGGCACCATCCAAGATTGCATTGAACGTGGAACCTCTCTGCAATTCTGCATCGGATGCATGCAGAATCGATGCCCTCACAAGTTGATGCATCGGATGCATGCAGAATCGATGCCCTCACAAGTTGATGCATCGGATGCAGAATACATGCCCTCACAAGTTGAACAGGTAGCTTCTGAAAGGCGTGCCTCGATCAAGGGCGGCAGCACATGCTAGAGTGCGCAGCATGCATGATGCATCAGACATCAATGATGGACCGGGTTATTTTTTAAATTTTTGTTGTACTCGAAAAGCAGAAAGTCATCGGTACAATCAGAAAATGATTTTTGAAGCAATTGTTTTCATGATATTTTAAACGTTGTTTTGTCTTTCAGCTCTTTGGAACGAATAAAAATAAAGAGATCGTTTTATTAGCTATTGAAAGAGAATACTCGTAAGCATGACATTTTTCAAAAAAAAAAAAAAAAATGACCGTTGTGCATGCAGTGCATGCAGCGGGCGGATGCATGAGGGAGCAGTGAAGGATGGCGCTGCTCCACAAGATCAGAAGAAAAGGTCACGATGATTACATTTTTAGTAGTGTATGGTTGCAGTTGCAAGCAAGATTATGAAAAATAAAATTGAATGGTCAAGCAAAGGATAAATAAATTACCCCAAAAAACAATCTGATGACGTCCAGGTTAACTACAGCAAAAATAAAGTGCACAGAATATCTATGAGATTCTCTGTGTACTTTCTCCAAGAAAGCTGCAGCAATTGCATAGGAGTACATGCCGAGCTGACCACTGCCTTCAGTGATTCAGTCATTAGCAAATACAGTGATACAGTGCCCAGTGCATAGTGCAGCGGTGGAAAAGCTCAACGGCTGTTTGGCTGCTCACGGGACTGAAGTGTGCATGCAAGGTCACGACGCTGCATGCCTCGGGCATGGCATACCACACGCCAAAGCCATGGTTGATGTGATTAGACGAGTTGGCCTGCCGCCTGCTTCAATCCCTACTCCTCCGTCCCAAAATAAACGACGCTTTGGGTTTTCGTCTTAAAGTTTGACTCGATTTATAGAAAATACGTAGAAGATTTAAATCTCTAAATAACTTTATTAAAAAACTAGATCAAAAGATCTTTCCAATGATACTAATTATGTACTATAAATATTAATCCTATTTTAATATATAATTGCCGGTAGATGTTTCCCGAAGTGAAAACGCCATTTATTTTGGGACGGAGGGAGTACGTCACGCGGAAACAACCTGAAGGCCAGCCAGCCGCTCTGCCAGCGAGAGCTACCTGTATCACGCCGAAGCAACCTACGATGCAGAACTGCAGAGAGAGGTTTCACATTTCAATTGTGTGTTTAGTTCCCGCCTAAGTTTGGCAAGCCGCTAAAAAGTGTACGGTAGCATTTTTGGTTTGTTTGCGCTAATTGTTGTCCTAGTGCTAACTAGACTCTAAAGACTCGCCTCTCCAGAGTATATCTAAACGATGTAATTAGTTATTTTATTTATATATATTTAATGCTTCGCCAAACGTTGTGCAAACCTTAGACAACTAGTCTCTAAAGACCGGGCGGTTCGACCGCTAGTTTGGAGTCACATCAACCATGGCACCATCCAAGATTCCAGTCTCTACTTTGGGAGACGGTCTTTAGAGCCTAGTTTTTCGAACCGGACCGGACCGGCGGTTCGACCGCTAAAAGACCGAACCGAGCCTACATTGGTCCAGGTCACTTAAAAGATTGGCCATGCAATCGGACAGGGAAAAACCGGCTGAACCGGCCGGTTTTTTCTGAAACCGATGAACCGGGCAGTTTTAAAATAGCCAAATATGCCCTCTGTCGGTAAAGAGGAGATCTATTCAGGGTATTATTGGAAACTTGTGATGAATTGGCCTTTAGGGTTACTTGCTGGGGCGCGTGGGGGAGGGAAAAAATCCCTTTTCCCGTGCATGTCCCTTTCTCGTGTTGAGCTTTGGTGGCGGCCGCTCGACCGCATCTAGCCGGCGTCGGCGGCAACGTCGGGGGCAAGGGCGGTAGGCGGCTCCCGGCGGTGGGCGACGGGCTAGGCCTGGGGCGTCGGCTCTTCGGCGGGGCACGGCGCCGACCGGGGAGCCGCCGCTGCCGGGCGGGCGCCGGCCGCCGGGGCTCCTCCGCCGCTCCAGTCCCCGCTCCCTAGACGCCGTCTCTGGCGGGGCGCCCGGGTCGTTGGGGCTAGGCCAGGCAACAACCAGATCAAGTAGTCAAGGCTCCTGTTGCTCCAGTCCGGCAACATGGCAGCCATCGCTCCCGCTAGTGAGTGGTGAACTCACGAACCGGTGAATCTCTCCTTTTAGGTTGGTTGGAGTGTCCTCCTACACGTAGATGTAGTGTTCTATGGATCAAGGACACTCTTCTTTAGGATGACCACATTCCAACTTTAGGATGCCCTCACAAGATGTAAAATCTAAATGTTACAAATAAAGGACATAAGAATGAATAGAACATCAGAAGAATCAGAACAGAACAAGTATTTTTTAGCATTTCTCTAACACAAAAATGACTGAATCCAAAAGACCTGCAACCCGTTTGAAACAGAACATCACACGAGGAAGCAGAGAACATCAATGTACGTTACACAGAACATGATCGATTATCAGTGAATCTTTACAACTGCCTCGTCAAAGGTATATTTACAACTACCTTGTCAACATAAAAGATCTAATAACTTGTTATAGCTGTACACAACTAACTTTCCACACGAACTTGGAGTTGAGTGCAAACAATAGAAATATAACAAGTTATATTACTGCCTACTAGTTGGGCTGATCGTCCACCTTCTCTTTAAAAGTATGCTCGTCGAGTAGTACTTGCTTGTAAAAGTTCCAGTTAGGATGAGTCTGTGTGATTGGAGACTGTCCAAAAGGATGCTCCCTAATAAAAACAAGGAACGTCATCTGCATTGGCAAGGCTCTGCAAGTACGGCCAAAAAGATCTCCAGTGGGTCCTGTTCATGTATCCGACACGTGTTATTAATCACACATACCATCACATAACTTTCATTACCCAATGATGAATCATTACCCAATGATGAATCATGCATGCAGTTCTTATAGCTGTAGGAGGGAGGAAAATGGTGGTGTGCGGCTGCAGATATACAAAATGCAATAGACAATTAACCAATCAAGTTAGTGTTATATTACTACTTAATATATAGGAGTGAAATTAGAGGTTGACCGTATCTATTACCGGATTCCGCGCAGAGCTTTGTAAGGGGAATGATCCACGAGGAGAGTGTTTGAGGCGGAGAACTCCCCTGATACCATGGAAGATTATCAGCCTCCTCTTTCATCCATAACTTTTTTCAGCTCCTTAAGAAACAGCGGCTTTTCCTTTTTTAGAAGAGTATGGAACCGAGTACGAGTGCATTTAGATTGGTCCTGTGACCATCATGGAAACGACACATAATAATGCTTTGTAATGATATTTTAGACAAGGAAAATAAACATCTAAGTCGGAGTGAAAAAAAATATGAATGATTGCACTCCCTCCATCCTAGTTTGACCAAGATCACAGTGAATTATACTAGCATTTTTGTATATTCTACAACTAAATCTAATGGTACTCGTTTTCTATGAATCTATGAATAATTTTAGTACTGAAGTAAGGTCATCTTTCCAACGTTTCATCTTTCTAACGTTTCATGAGCATACCAACAACTGAAGTAAGGTTTTCTCTGGATCATATCAAGTAGAAAGATTAGTAGCCAACAGACATGCAAAGGATGTGTTAGAAAAAAAAGGCATGCAAAGGATAATTTACAGCAGTGAGCATGTGTAAAATATAGGCAAATGGGCCAACAAGAAAATCAAAGATTTGCTTTATTAATTAGCCACACCTCGTTCGATGACCTGTCATGATCCGTAATTGGGCCAGCCGAGTGGCTAGATGGGCTGACGCGCCGCCGCCGCCCCGAGAGGGGGCCGGGGCGCAGGTGGGGGGGGGGGGGGGTGGCGCCGGCCGCCGCCGCCTCCCTCTCCCCGTCTGGGTCCGAGCTTGCTTCGTCTTCAAGTTAGGATTTATCTTAGGAATTTTTTGTGTGCAAGGATATCTTATCTATAAGGGAGACCCTTATTAGGAAATAAATAAATAGGATATGCTTGTAAAAGGTATTCCGATCGTATAAGGAAAACTTTTATAGAGATTGCTTAAATTACAAGTCCCACTAGCCGGGCTATATAAGCAAGAGGCATGTAATCTCTAGGGGATAAGCAAGCAATAAAATATATCTATCGCTTTCAGCTCAGTCTCCGTCCCGCCCCAGCCCAGACGCCAAGACGCCGCCGCCACCGGGCCGCCCCTCCTCCAACGGCTCCTCCTCCCATCTAGTTGCTTGTGCCGCCGCCGCCGCCGGCCGGGCGAAGCCGCAGCCCCATACGCCATCTCGGGAGCTCCAACGGATGATTTAACACGTGTCAATTCCGCCCACTCTGGCCGAATCGGCGGTGAGTATCCGGAGACCGTGACGATTCCCCACTACCCATGGCTTCCGATGAAGGAGTTCACCAAGGCGCGCTAAAGGCGCTCGACCAAACCGCTTCTGACACCGGTGCTTCGACGACATGGAGACCCGCCCCACGCGCATGGAGTACGTCACGCCCGCATCACTCGAGGACCCCCCGCACGCACGACGACCACGCCGGAGGATTGCCCTGGCCGTCGCCGCCGGGCCGGCAATGGCCGGCCCAGTGGCGCCACCCGGCCGCCGCCCCTCCGCGCCACGGCCACGCCGACGGCCCGACCCCGCCATCCTCCGGGTACCGGTGAGGAAGATGACGCCGTACGCGGACGCCACCGCCATCATCGACGCCGCCCCGATGACACCGCAGCACCGGCTGCCCTCTCCTTCCACCGACACCCGCCGATCGCGCAGACTCTCCGCAGAGATGGCGCTACCCGCGGCGCCCCGCCCAGAGCCCCAGCGCCCACCGGCGGGCACTCCGACCGCACCACCCGCGGCCGCCAGCCCATGGTGCCACCCGCGCGCATCACACCCCCTCGCTACGTCACGCCGCCCAGTCCAGAGTACGACGGCCCGACGACCGACCTCCCGGATTCGCAGTCGAGCTCCCGCACGAGCTCAACTTGGACATCGACCGGACTACTACGTGAGTTACGTCTTCCACCTTGTTGGTTACTGTCGCATGCGCTTCATGGACCTGTCCAAGAAGAAGTCCCCCGATCAGTGGGACGAGTTCACCCGGGCGCCCGCGACATCACCCCCGACCCCGCCTACCCCTCGACACTCACGGGCGCGCACGCCCACCTCTCCCAGATCGGCAAAGTCGGACGACTACATCGACGCCTCCGAAGTCTATGCTACACGCGGATTTTGAGGGTCGCCACCGTGTCGCCCTCTTCCGGAGGCCTGCGTGACACGCCGAACGGCACTCGAAAGTGGTTCGAGCCCCGCTCGATGGAGGACGCCATCGACCTTGCCCGCCGCGCAACGACGACAGCGCCCAACAAGGCCGCCACCACGCCGACCGGGCGACATCGACGACGGCACATCGCGGCCGCCTGAACGACCGCATGCCGAGCCGCTAGCGCCTTGCTGTGGGCAATGGACGCCATCGATAAGGGTCGACGTCGAACGACATGATCGGTAGCCGCACTTGGCCCACAACGACCAACAAGGAGCTCGGATCATCTCCAACGCCATCGAGCTGCGAGCCACGGCGAGTGGAGTCTCCACTATGGCATTGTGAGGTACCTCCACCGCTACTACATCCCCGCTGCTTCAGAGCTTCTCCAGACTTCCTCGCTTGGGAGAAGGTCCCGCCGCATGGCGAGCAAAGGCTTCCACCTCCCCAACCGCCCCGGGAGGATCGCCCAAAAGAGCCCTTCTTCTCAGTGCACGCCCCGACGAACGGATCGAGGCCATTGTCCTCCTCTTTCGACAACAACGGCGACGCCTTCTTCCTCGCATCGACAACGCCACCGTTGGTGCAAAGATGGACGAGGGAGATCCAAACCCGGGCCGCCCATCAACACGCCCGACCTCCTCTACGGCCGCCTCCCGACTTCACCTCCTGCGCCGCCACGCCGCTCCGTCACGCCTCACGCAGGCAGCTCCATGCTAAGGTGACAGCTCGACGGCGACCTACACCTACATCGCACCTCCCCGACCCGCTAGATGATCGAGCTGTCCGGGACCCTCGCCCCTCCGTCATCCGTGCATGGGCGGAACGTCCCTTCGTCGCAGCCCCGCTGAGCTTCAAGTTCAGCATCTACTTCGCGACCTCCACCTTGACTTCTCCTTCACCGACAAGGACGCCGATTAATGCCGCAACAGCGACAATGACAAGTGCGGTCCTCTCGCTTCTACCGGGCCCGGTGTGGTCACTTCCCGATCGGGCTGCCCTTCGCCACTACGTGGTGGGTTGGGCGGCACGTGGGCGCGCCGCCTGCGTCGAGCGGTGGGAAATGTCATGATCCAGAACTGGGCCAGCCGAGAGTGGCTAGATGGGCCCGACGCGACGGCCGCCCCCGAGAGGGGGGCCAGGTGCGCCCGCAAGGAGGGGCGCGCCGCCGCCGCCGCCTTCCCTCTCCCGCACGAGTCCGAAGTTTGCTTCGTCTTTAAGTTAGGATTATCTTAGGAATTTTTGGTGTGCAAGGGGATATCTCATCTACAAGGGAGACCCTTATTAGGAAATAAATAAATAGGATATGTTTATAAAAGGTATTCCGATCGTATAAAGAAAACCTTATAGAGATTGCTTAGATTACAAGTCCCACTAGCCGTGTTGACACCGTTATCCTATACTTTTATATGTCAACAAGAGATGAAATAAGGACATAAATTGAATATATACTTAGTTTAGAGGTTTATACTAATAAGTTCCACGAAGTTTTGGTGATTTATGTATTTCCGTGGACTTAATGTGATAAAAGCAGAGAAAGATGGAGAAAGTTCCTAATATACAAGAGATATGATGACAAGACTTGACCGTGAAGTAACTCAACCCGAAAAGTGGACTAAAACATTCTAGAAGGTACCAGAGGACACCCGGAAGGAACCAGAGGCCGAGGGAGGTAAACCGGGCGCCGCTGTGTTCATTTTGGCCGCCGCTAGGTGGGACCCACACTGTCGCCCTCAGCTTTTCTAGGTCGGTTTGTAACCGACTTTGAGGTTGTATCTACACCGTTATTGAAGGTCGGTTTGATCCAATGGTCATCGTTCATCACCAAGGCCTATATAAGAAAGACCTCACGCCCCTGGTTAAACCCTAATTCAATTGTAATTCATTATTAGTCATCATCAACCAAGTCGCGTATAGAAGAGAGTATCTCCACCAGAGATTAGGGTTAGCTACTAGTTCTAGTTCTAGTTCATCTAGTTCTAGTTCATCCAAGTTGATTAGCGCATTTATTCAATTAGAGCTGGGTGTGCCTACCCGCAGTTCTTGATCTTCAAGTTTTACTGGTATGCGAATATTATCTTGTATCTATGACTTTGCACTTTATTTATAATATGTGTTTGTTTGCTATGTTCTTACTTTATTCTAATAGTATGATTGATATAGATGTAGTTTATGATAGATTTATGTATCTATTCGTAGAGCGCCTAATTCAATACTGAAAGTGGGTTAGGTGGTAAAGATATTTATGTAAGCGTGGTGCTTATATATGATTTACTCCGCGAATGCACCTTATATTCCGGTCGTGTGGTAGATCGCGGGAGTGACAAATCCCCGTTGAGTCCTTTGGAATCCACCCTCCGTCTATAAGACAAGTGAACATTGAGTACGGGGAATATCTTGTTTCGCTCTTGATTTTCCTTGGTAGTCGTCCTGATACATGATCTAGAGTTTACTATGCTATAGATGATAACATATGCCTTAGAGTAGATGTAATGACTTAGTAGATTAAATGCTATAGATGAATTCCGTCTCTTAAAGTAGTCCAATGTTAAGTCTAACTTTTAATAGTTATTCCTTGTCTCGTGTGTGATGCCTCTTCCTTTATTTATTATTATCATATTATTATCAATATTGGTTTATTCCTGCTAAAGTTAGCACTAGTAATGTAATCTCTCATAAGTATGCCACTTATTAATTATGTTTGTGCCCACCTTTCAATTATTCCTCCCTATGGTAGAATATAAATGACAAAACCCGGATTACTCCCTAAAATGCTACAAAGTGGTATTTATATCTCGTGCGCTTTGGATAGACTTTTTATATTTATTTTCTTAGATTGCAAACAACACATTCACAAGTATCACCTATGCATTTCCTAGCATTGCTTGCGGGATGACAACCTAGCACATAGTAGTGTTAAGAGATGAACCACACCGAAGTGTCTCGGACGGATATGGCCTAAGGTGAGATTAACTCCACCTTATGTTATAATGACATTAGAAATACCAACACCGGGCTATATAAGCAAGAGGCATGTAATCTCTAGGGGATAAGCAAGCAATAAAAATATATCTATCGCTTTCAGCTCTCCGCCCCGCCGCCGCCCCACCGCCGCGCGCCGCCCGCCCTCCCTCCAACGGCTCCTCCTCTCCATCTAGCTTCTCGTGCCGCCGTCATCCGCCGGGCGAGACGCCATCTAGCCCCATACGCCATCTCAGGAGCCCCAACGGTGCAGCCCCATACGCCATCTCGGGGAGCTCCAACGGTCGACGAACGTGTCAATTCCGCCCAATCTAGCCGGAATCGACATGACCACATTCAACTTTAAAAGTTGCGGAAGCAAAATTTTAGGAAGTTATCGCAGAAGAGAATTTTGAAGATTGTCCATACAAAATATATTTATTAACTTGCATTAGAAAAATCTTATTAGTCACAATTACTCCATGCAAAAAGAAAAGAGGCATAGGATCAGTTGAGCTAGTACAGGCTTGTGTATATATTTAAATTGTGCTCTAGGAGAAAGATGGGATGCGACTTCAATTGGACTTTTCAAATATGCACTAGTGTTTCTATGCAACCAATGGCTATAACATACCATCGATCAACATTAATTTTGGGAAAAGGATATTACACTAGTGTTAGTAGTACCCATGACCAAAAAGGAATTCAAATGTCAAGAATCAGGGTAGTACTATTTTTGCAAGGAAGGCCCTCAATGTGTACATACGGATTCATTCTATAAAGAGCATGGTTCTCAAAATTGTCTACCAGCGGCATCCTTCCTCAAGTTTATGTCTACCCTTTGGACTTGGGACTAATTGAACAAGGTAACATCATCAACAAAGTAAAAGGCCTACCCTATATTGACCAAAAATCATTTGTGCACTGTTCGTTCAGGAGGGTTACAGAGAATTGCGGCTGATTTAATCCCTACATGTCAGAGAATTGCGGATGATTTAATCTCCTACATGTCATATCCATCTCAATCCTCCCCAACCCCCCTTTGGATATTTTCCAGATTTAACCCTTCACATAAATTTTGCTTAACAATTGGTATATGTAGACAGTACACATTGTCCTTCCAATATTTTCTAAATTTAACCCGTTTTCACATTTTTCTTGACTCCTCTTTTTAATCACTATCTCATTGTCATATTTTCCTGGCATTTAGGTGCCAAACTATAAGTACTTATCATGACCACGAGATAGACCACACATCTGTAATGTTTTTTTTTTTAAACAAACCGGCGTAAGAGCTGCCTGTTATATTAAAAGGAGGTGTTCGCCAGACGGCAAGCAAAACAGTAAACAAAGAAAAATAAAACTATACAAAAAGGAGGGAAAAAGCGTAAGGTAGCCTAAAACGGATTAAGAGGGCGGCGAAAAGAAGGGCCGAAGATGCTTTGCACCGCCACCTTCCAGATGCTTTCGCCTCGTCCTGATCCTCTAAAGAACAACAAAGCTAGGTGCCTCTTTCCTTTGGAAGACTCTTGCATTCCTCTCCTTCCAAATTTCCCAGTTCACCAACATCATTAAGCTTCGGACTCCCTTTACGCTCCGAGCGGTGATTGGCATACATGCGTCCCACCAATTGTGTAGTGACTGTCCTTGTGGCCACGATCCGGGGTGTAGATTTTCATTGGAAGCCCAAGGTGGCAATGTGTGTCCATATCCTTCTAGCAAATCTGCATTCAAGAAATAAGTGGATTCTTGTCTCGGTCGCGATCCGCAAAAGGGTGCGTATGTGTTGATTCGGCCAATTTCGTTCCTCAGAGCCTATCCGCAGTCCGCATTCGATTCTGGAATGCAAGCCGTGAAGAATTTGCATTTTGGCGGCGCACAAGCTTTCGGATTAAATCCTCGAAGTTTGTGTAGGTTGCTCCAAAAAAATTGTGCTTGATAAGCCGATGCCGCCGTGTATTCGTCTCCGGCACCAAACTTCCATGAGATAGCATCTTGGGCGCCCGGGCGTGAGGGCTATGTGCGTTGTTTCCTGCCAAAGTCTAACGAATTCGACAGATGCTCGTGAGTGAAGTCTCTGTTGTTGGTTGATGCCTCTAATCCAAGTGTTGTTCCTTGGGGGGGCTTGTCAGTAGTGTTAGGTTTCTTTCTTCTAGAGATCGCATAGATACGGGGCGATGTCGCACGGACGCAGCCATGAATCCAAGCCATTGTCCAAAAGAGTGCTTTTGGCCCCATCGCCGATTTTCACCGCTTGTGGATGCCGCGAACAAAGAGCTTGTCCGTTGTCCGTTTTTTGTGCATGGAGTTTCCGACGCTAGGTTCCCCACGAGCCCACTTGCCTCCATAGCCATCTTAGTCGTAGTGCTCTCGCAAATCTTCTGAGGTGAAGAATGCCTAATCCTCCTGATTTTTTTGGTCTGGCCGATCTTGGCCATTGACCTTGCATTTTCCTCCAGTTAGGGCCTCGGCCCCTGCCCAAAGGAATTTTTTCCGCTGTTGGTCAACATCGGTGAGCACTCCCTCAGGTGAACGTAGCGCAGTGAGGAAGTAGACTGCTTGCGCCGTAAGCACCGCCTTGACCAGGGTGAGCCGCCCGGCGTGGTTGACGTGCCGCCCGTTCCACATTGAGATTTTGCCGACAAGATTTGTCAATCAATCGGCTGAAAGTCGACCCGCCTCGACCTCATGTGAGTAAGCCGGGAGGCCTAGGTATTTGGTTGGGAAACTTCGTGGTGCCGGCAAGGGGATCCGGCAAGGATCTCGTTGAGGTTTATCCGCTCACATTGGATTGGGATGACCATTGATTTGTGGAAGTTTGTCTTCAGCCCTAGACTTCCCCAAACATGTTGAGTAGCCGGGATAACGAGAGCACATCCCTTCTAGTTGGCTTGATGAAGATAGCCGTGTCGTCGCCGATACATTGACACTCTTAGCTTTGCCATTTGTCCCCACAGCTTGGAAAGATGTCCCGCTCGGGGCTGCGAGGTCGAGGAGTTTCTGCAAAATTAAAATTGCGATGACGAAAAGGAGGGAGACAAGCGGGTCTCCCCGTCGTAGGCCTCTTCCATGTTTGATTGGCGCGCCGATCCCATTTAGCAGCACCCTTGATGTGGAGGTGGAAAGCAAGGCCGCAATCCAATCCCCTCCAACGAGTGGGGGAAGCCTAGACGCCGAGGAGGTGGAGCGTATTCCCATCGCATGCAGTCGAAAGCTTTTGTGATGTCTAACTTCGTGAAAATTGCCGGCCGCTTCGGCCCCGTGGTATCTTCATACCGCGTTTCGAACGGCCATGTAATTGTCATGAATGCTCCGCTTTTTATGAAGGCACTCGAACCGGATACAATGGACGTCATGTGTGGCGCTAGCCTCAACGCTAGTATCTTTGCAATCAGCTTGGCGAAAGAGTGGATGAGGCTAATCGGCCTGAAGTCCCCAACTGCCTCTGCGCCGTCTTTTTTCGGGATGAGCACAACATTTGCCGAATTGATGATCTATAAATTCTGGATCCTCAGATCGTGGAAGGCGTTTGCCGCTCTTACGATGTCGGGCTTCACAATTTCCCAGCATGATCTGAAAAAGGCGCCTGTGAAACCGTCCGGTCCCGGGGCTTTATCGATCGGCATCTGTTTGAGTGCCATCTCTATTTCCTATTCTGTGAACTCCGCATCGAGCCCCGTTAGGTCCATACGCCAAGCCTTAACTCATCCCAGTTGATGTCGTGTTGGCTAGGACCAGGCCGACCCATGATACTTTTGAAGTGATCGTGGATTACAGCTGCCTTGTCTTCATGGTTTAACGCCCACCCGCTGTCACGCTTTAGCCTCTGTATGTGGTTTTTTCTCCGTCGCGTTTACTCTCCGGTGGAAGTATTTTGTGTTTGCATCACTTAATTTTATCAACGAGATTCTAGAAGCTTGACGGCATCTTGCTCTTTCTACTACAGCGAGGCCCAGATTTTGTTCTTTAGCTTCATACGCAATCTAGCTTCGTCTGCCGTCGTCAGTAACGGCTCTCTTGTGCAATGTCCAATCTCAGGATTACTTCCTGCGCCACGAAGAAAATCTTTTTTGCATCACAGATGGTCTCTTTGCTCCAGGCTCTTAGATTCTTTGCCGTTTTTGGAGCTTGTGGTAGATCACGTGGAAAGCTCATGGTGATGAATCGGAGCTTCCCATGAACGCTTGACCACATCCATGAACCCGGGAGATGTGTCCAGAAGTTCTCAAATTTGAAGGATCGCGGTCTTCTAGGCCCCGCCTGGTTTGAGTGCAGAAGCGGGCAATGATCAGAGAGGGAAGTTGATAGGGCATTTAGGACGTGGTTACTGAAGGTAGTGTGGTGACTGCCTCTCGTTGCTCCAAGTGAACTTTCTGTTCTGCAGGGTTATTTCCGTTAATTCACAGTCATCGATTGCCTCACGGAACTGACGCATAAGAGCTGGGCTAAGCCTCGTATTATTTTTGTCAGATGCTTTGTAGATAAGATTGAAGTCGCCCGTGATGAGCCATCTTGTGCCGGTCGATGGCTTCAACGATCTTAGCTCCTGCAAGAATGCCGGCTTGTTTGCCCTGCGGGATGGTCCGTAGACCACGGTCAGCAGAAAGGAGACGTCCGTTTCTATGAACTTCACTGTCGCAGATAGGTGATAATCCCCGGTGACAATGTTTGTGCAGGTTGCCTTGTTGTCGTTCCAAAGTAGGGCAATTCCACCCTTGTTTGTGAAGGGCCAGAAGCCGACTTGTACGCAAACTGTCGAAGCCTAAATCCCCCAAGGTATGCTGCATCATGTTGGAGCAGCTGGGCAAGTTTTGTTTCTTGCAGGCACGCGATGTTGCAGGTGGTTGCTGCTAGCAGCTGATGAACGGTATCCCTCCTAGCTTGCTGATTTAGACCTCTTACGTTCCACGACAAAATGTCCAGACTTTCATTATCCATAAAAAACCTGAAGATGCTCGGTGGTGTGTTGCATAGCGTAATGCGCTCATTGCAACGAGGGAGGCAGCCTGCACAGCGAGTGGCAATCCAGACGTTCACAGGGTATGTTGGCGCAGGGACGGGTGACAAGCAGTGTAGAACCACAGGTAAACAAATAGCCTGCCGATCAGGCTGTAGATTGCATTGCAACGACAGCTAGCTAAGTTCAACTTCAAATACAACACAGGGTGCCCGGTACCAGCGATGACAATGAGCGACACAGGCTCAGCATGCTGGGCGACGATGAGCGACGCAGGCTCGACATAAACGGCGGTGAGCAGTGCAGGTACAACATGAACGACGACGATGAGCAACGCAGGCTCCACACAGACGAAACAGGGAGCAAAACAAGCTCCGTTAGGTGAAACAAGTTCTGAAATAAAAGGTTGCAATGCATTAAGGAACTAGTGGTGCGCTTGGACGTGCAGCGGTCACGGGCGTCAATGCCGCAGCAATCTGTGCCGCCCCTGCCTGGATGTCGTCTACTCCTTCACCGATCATGCGCATCAGGGCTTCATCAGCTTCGCCGGCTTCATCGCTTCCCAGGTTGAACAGCTCGGAGCGCCGCTATGATGTGCGCGGGAAGGGGCCATTGAACATGGCGATGAACTCCGTCGACATGATGTGCGCAGGAAGGGCTTCATCAACTTCATCGGCTTCATCGTTTCCCAGGTTAAACATCTATAATTTGCAAGTGTGAAACAACATGTGCACTCATCAGAGCTAAATGAAAACCAAAATGCTCCAGCAAATCAGAAAAATTAAAAAAAATATAAGTTTCGTCACAATCCCAACTAACTTACAGGTTCTTGAGACTGCTTCTTCTTTTGGGCCTCCAGCTCTAACGCCCCTCTTTTTCCTATACCATCCAATCCAAATAAACCTCCTATTGTATAAAAACATAAAAATGGTTAGACAAAAGATAGTAAGGTACAAATAGTTTATACTGTTAATTGATTTTTAAACTGTACATTAGATTTCATGTTACTATTAGGATTATTAGGATGTGCTACAATTATTTATGCCAAAGAAACAACATGATAGTTAGTATTACAGCATGCAACATGATGGTGTCAAATGCATTTTCTCTTAATTGGTAACACCTACTCCCTTCTCCTAAATGTTTGTCTCTCAGAGAACCGTGTTTCCTTCACAAACACGCTTCTCTAGAGACAAACAAAAAGGAACGGAGGGAGTACATATATATTGTCCTTTACATTATTATTATATATCAAGGATCGTACTACATACATACAAAAAGTAACATGACACATATATATTGTTGTCACCACAACAAGTGTAAATTAATGCCGGGTTAGGTTAACGGGACCGGCATCGTTTTGTGTCTTCTGCCTAAGAAATTAATAAAGAAGTTAAAGGATATAAAAAACGAATTGCATACCCCATTGCAGAGTGGCCGTGGGCGTTCGTGGATGGTCTGGAGGCTTCTTCTTCTTTCTTATACTCCTCATCTCAACTTTGCTTTGCCTCCAAGGTAACGCTTGATGAGTGCAAGACCTTCATGACGGCGGGAGAAAATGAATTTAATGGAGTATTTCTTGAAGAGTCACTGGTACGTGATGGAGCAAAGACGAACCAAACCTGCACACCTCCGCCGTCCGCAGGACCGGCAGCGATGGATGACCAGAAACGCCTGCAAAGGAAGGTGAAGTGGTGGATGGTGTTTGAACTTGGTTGATGCGTTGCGTGGCAATTGATCTAGCGGGCGCAGGGCGGACAGAAAGAGGGAGTGGCCTAGAGACCGAGAAGAAAGGGAACGAAGAGCAAGGAGATTGAGGTCAAGGAAAAGGGAGCACCGGCGTAGAGGTTTTAATAGCCCAATGCATGGACATGCTCGAGCAAGTGGATGCAGAGGGCGGCCAGACGGCAAGGCGCTGCTGCATTGGCACTGGTACAGAGTGCATGTCCATGGCCGGATGGGGAGGCGGGAGGCGAGCGGATGGCCGTGCCAGATGGAATGGGCGGCATCGCGCAGATGGCGAGAAAGCTAGAGCTGCAGGTAGCCGTCCGCGTGCACTGCCTGCATGGGCCGCCCTCGACTCGTCACCTCCGCTCCGCTGCTCTCCCAGACATGGCACACAACATGCCAAAGCCATTGATGTGATTCGACGACTTGGCTGCAATCGGCTCGCAATCTACAGCCTCTACTAGGCCCACCATGGTACTCATACTCTCCGTATTCTGATGCAGCGGCTTCACACCACATCGCGCCAGATCTGCAGAGACGTTTCACGTTTCAATGCAACCCCAGAGGGCTTTTGGATGGTGGTGCGCGGCGTCGAGGAACAGGAATGCTGCTGCGCACTTGTCGATCGGAGAGTGCACGCATGCCAACACCCACCCGTCGGGCGCCATTAAAAACCAGCTTCAAACATGCATGCTATACGGACTCGTATAGCCATCAGGCATGCATTGCAAACGTGCAGACTCGTCCTCAGTGACAGGTCTCATCGAAACGTGTGTGAAGCCACCGTCTACACGGCGGCGTGGCCTGGTACAGCGCTGTCTTGACCAGTCCCGCTGCAAGTAGTGCAGGCTTTGTTATGCTGATGACCTCTCGAGCAGCGTGGCACAGCGTGGCACTGCTGTACCAAGACTGAACGATTGGACAGCTCGAAGAGCCTCACAAAAGCGCATGCACACAGCACAGTGGCCTGGCTTGCGCACCGATCTGTGCACCATGTGTGGCACATTGGCCAGGCTCGCGCAGCGATTTGTGTGGCTGCAGCAGGCTGTGAAGAGGCGGGCAACTTTGCTTTTTTGCCACCGTCCAAGGGAACCTCAGTGCGTAGGGAGCAGGGAGCTGCTGCGTTGCATTCAACAGGACGGAGGTCTACAGGCAGCGCGGATGCACGAGGGAGCAGTGATTTAACCGTGCATGGCAGTTGCAAGAAAAGATTACGTATTGCAAAGCATGAACTTGACTATTGTTGTCAGCATAGCTCGTACACCAGATAAATTAGACAGTATATGAACGAAGAGATTAGATCACGGTTGTAAATGTGGACGGTTGTGGATATGCTTATGAAGACGGGGCTGGTATCCAGGTCGTTGATGAGCGATGGTGGAACATTCCCGTTGACGATCTTGCGAACCTGACGACGAAAGATGAGTCATCATGGAGGATTCACTAAACCCTAAACCTTAAATCCTAAGCACAAAGCGCACTTTCCCAAAAAGCTTATTCACACCTTCTCTAGTGCAGGGATCTCAAAGACAAGGGTTTCGGAGACCTACTCACTTTCGATGGTGCACGCAAGTGATCGGATTGGAGAAGCTACAGCAGCAACACAACAATAACAATAGGTGTATAAAATGCAAGGTCCGTTCATATTGATGTCATGAACGAATTGGGCCAGCCCCGGGACGGGCTAAGTGGGCCTCGAACCGCCCACGACCGCCCACGGAAGGGGGAGCCGGCTACGGGGGGGTTGGCGCCCGTGCCGCCGCCGCTGCCTTCCCTTCCCCGCTTCCGACTCGCCTTCGTCTTGAAGTTAGGATTATCTTAGTCTTTTGGTGTGTAAAAGGAATATTCCAATCTATAAGGAAGACCCTTATTCAAAAATAAATAAATATTGCTTGTAAAAGGTATTCCAATCATATAAGGAAACCTTTATAGAACATTGCTTAGGTTACAAGTCCCACTAGCCGGGCTATATAAGCAAAGGTATGTAATCACTTTGGGGATAAGGAAGCAATAAAAATAGTTCAGATCTATCTCGCTCTACTCCACCGCCGCCGACCCTTAACCGCCGCCGCCGCCCCGCCGCCGCCGCCGCGCCACGCCGCCGCCCGCCACCGAAGAAGGCCGCCCCCCGCCGTCACGCCACGCCACCACTCACCGCCGTCGCATGTGCCGCCGCCGGGCACCGGGCGTCCGGGACACAACCGCACCCTCGCCACCTTCTCCGCCTCGCCGACCAGTTGGAGACGTGTCACAACCGCCCAATCGAACCGGGTCCGCGATACCGGTATCCGGAGACCAGGGGCGATTCCCACCACCGATGGCTTCCGAGATGTAAGAGTTCACCGCGGTGCTCAAGGCACTCCTCGAGAGCGACGCGACTTTGGACCCCCATCATCACCGACACTACGGGAGTACGCGCCTCCTTCCCGTAAGGGCAAGCCGGGCGACTACATCTCCGCCGAGAGCTAAGCGCGATTCCGCATGGATCTGAGGGGCACGCCATCGTGTCACCCTCTTCGTGGGAGGCCTACACGACACCCTCGAACGACGCCGAAAGTGGTTCGAGCCCTCGCTTCGATGGAGGAGGCCATTGACCTCGCCCGCCGCTACGACGACGAAAAGCGCCCCGCCTTGGCAGCTTCTGCGGACCCTCGTGCCCACCGTGCGGCCACGCTCCACGACGCCGTGCCGACATCGACAATGACATCGACGCGTCCCGTGTCGACCGGGTGCCAGGTCGACATGCAAATCCTTGCCGCCGCCATGGACGCCCATCGACGAGACGACATACAACGACCCATCGCCCGAGCTACACTTGGGGCACCACGACCAACAAGGAGCTCGAGATCACGCCAACGCCATCGAGTTGCGGTCGACGCGCTAGAGTGGAGCCTCCACTCACGGCATTGTTAGGTACTTCCACCACTACTACCTCCCCTCGATTCGGACCTCCCCGCGACGACTTCCACGCTTTCGAGGAGGCGCCCCCATCGCGTGGCGTAGCGGCTCTTCCACCTCCCAACCGTCCACATGAAGATCAAGCGTTCCTAGCGAGCGTGCTTCTCCCACAGCACGCCCGGGCGTCGCCGATCGAGGGCGCCACAATCCTCCTCTTCGACAACGACGGCAACATCTTCCTCCGCATCGACAACGTCGTCGTCGACTGAAATCTCATGTTTGGTTTTGGAAATTGATGACACTTTGTAATGCTAATCCTATTGCTCTAAGTGTGGCTTAAGAGATAGGATTGCATGAATGACGAGGAACATGATGATCATGAACATGGGACGATGATGATGGACATGATGGATCGTCAAGCTCGGTTGTCGGTTTAGAAGGAACCCGAGATCAAGGCAAAGGTATAACTTGATAGGGTTTTCTTTCGGTGATCAAGACACTATAGAGAGTGTGATCACATTATAGGCTAGATGGCCGACTATTAAGAGGGGATGCCGCGACTAATCCTTTGGTGAAGTGCTTCTAGGTCATTTGACTTGCATATTGCATACAGACTAGAGAGCACTAACTTCGTTCTTGCCTAATCGATCGTGACATGCTAACATACATGATATTGAGATCATCTTCGACGTGTTGGCAACATATGGCAAGAGGCGAAGCAAGGTTTAAGCAAAGGCGACGACAAAATGCTGAAACCGCAGAAGGAGCGACGGACGCTTGACCTGACGCCGGCCTTCGACCGGACGGTCCGGCTCGGCATACAAAGAGCATGTTTTTGGGACCCTGCCGGGGCCGGACCGACGCATGGACTGAAGAGTCCGGTCACCACCGGAACCCGTGACCGGACGCATGTCCTTTGGTGTCAGCTATGGGGCCGTTGGCCTTGTCACTTTTCAGTCAAACTGTGCAATTAGTTTTTTTGTTTACCTATGTTTAATGCTTCATCCATGCGTCAAGAGATATGATGTGATGGATAGTGTAACACTTTTGGGTATGCTTTTTACCAACTAAACATGCCTATAGTATTATAATGACGGTTGTCGAGAATACACGGTTTGTAAAGGCTTATCTTCATAAGAGTGTAGAAAAAATGCAATGGCGTTGTTCCAAAGAAGTATAAGTTCCAAATATGGAGTATCCTAGTATATTTTGCCAATTTCTCCGAGAAAATAAAACTTATACTTATTCAGCTATATGTGGAACCCAATCGCTACATATTCTATGCCGACCATTTTCTATGATTAAAATGTTTGATGGCGATGCTGATATGCACTATGTAATTAGTTATTATTTTTTAGAGATTTTTTTACTACGTTTAGATTAATATGAGCCTCCATTTTGTTAGACTCAATGGTTAAAAAGTAGGAGGAACCATATGAGAGGACCTAAGTTGCGGACAGGAAGCAAAATTCAATTGGGGCCGAAACTAATGTGTAATTAATTTTGAAGAGTACAATGGTCTTTTCACGTCTGATAAGAAGCTACTCCTTGTTAATTCTGAATCAAAGCGGCTTGTGAATCAGCTTATGTGTGAATCCTAATAAAAGTCTTTGTGCATCCCGGCTCCAGTCCGCCCTGCTCATGAACCCGCCAAATAGCGAGAGGCGACACCGGCGCGGCGAAACGGATGGTGAAGCCCTTCCCGATGGCGGTGTGGTGTTGTTCCCGCCACGCCGAGCACGCCGGTCCTCACGGATCCTCGTGGCTCATCCCCGCCATCTCCGCGATGCCGCCCGGATTGTTGCTGGCGGCGGAGCCGAATTGAGCACAAAGGGCAATGGACAAAACAAAAGTATAACCAATAGCCATATAAAACTTGTTTTTAGTCACATAAATAATAGTAGCATGTTTCTTAAGTCTCATCTAAGAAAAAATTAGATATCTATCATTTTAAATTTATCTCTACGGCTACCATCAAGATCATAGGGCGTAATAATATTATCGGTACTAATTGATGCAGCCAATTCCTTCTCGATATAAAGTACATCGCTGCGATGGTGAAGCTGACGTAGATGACGACGGCGCCGGCAAGCGTGGGGATTATCATCGACTTGTATCCCAGAGCCAGCCCGATTCTATCATTGGTCGCAGCGCGGTTCTACAGTGTCAGGCGTCAGAATGCACAGGGCTGTATTCATGGGTAGTGTAGTATTCCGTGGCGTATACGATGATCAATCCAGCCCAAAGACAAATTGCTTCTTCTGGATTAATCTATACCTATACCTAATAATAAAACATGAAAATTTCTGCCAATCTGCCCCTAAAATCTGTCCGCCTCCGTCCGCCTCTTTCTGTCCGTCAACCCTCTTGACCGTAGTCTAAACGCACACGTACATGAGGCAAAGCCAGGCCAGCTGCTACCTGGGCCTGTGCGCATGCAGTACTTGGTGCCTAGCAGGCCTCTGGCTGCTAGCCGATCAGCATTTGGACAACAAAAGGCCCAACCAGTTCAGTACACGATAGACAAGCAAGATGAAAGCTATAGCATGTGCATGTCATCCTGTCTACGGAGTCTAATAAGAGTACGAGTCGATCTGTCGTCCGCCCTGTTCGCCTCGCCTCTCCGTATTGCCTCATACTCTACCATGGCTACGAGCCAAAGGATTTTATCCACCAGGAATAAAAGAAACCAGAGTATAAAAATCGGACGGATCGCGAGCGGAAAGAAAACAGGCTACTTTACCGTCTCCCCTGATACACTCAACAAAGTCCCACCAATCTCCAACGATCAGCAACACAGGTATGGCCATAATATGGGTATTGGTCTATGCATGGTCTTATTTACGGAGTACTATTTAATTCATATGTAATATATTATTAACAGAGAAAAACGAAAGACAAAAGTAATAATTAAGTAAACTATTTTTTTTTTTGCTAGGAAATTGGTAAACTATATATTCCATGCCTAACCTAAACTTATTATCATGCTCAATTTTGAGCTATAATAGCATACGTCCAAACAAAGTATAAAAAAGTTCGGTTTCAAAACATGTTTGCAGTTTGCACATCCAATACAAATGTATTAATTTACGTTCATCTTTCCATTCCGTCTTTTTCCACACACAACATATATTTAAGAAAAGAATCAATAGATAGTAAAATTCATCTTTTTCCGTTAAGAGAAAAAATGACAGAGGAAGAAAAAAAATTATCCGGTGAACCCGCAGAAGAACGCACGGCATATTTACTAGTAAAGGAAAAAAAGCGGTTTCTAATCTTCCAGATCCTTGTGAGTACCGAGACGACGAGCACGAGCTGCTGGAGCGTCCGACCGGGCCAGTGCAGGCCCCAGCAGCCAACAGCGGGCTGGTCCTGAGCACGCTGACCCGGCCGTCACGAGGGCGTGTCCCGACAGATTCATAGTGTCGTGTCGGCACCGACATCGGCCAGTGCATAGGCTTGCGCTCCATGGTGCTCGCTGGCTGCCGGGAGAAGAACGTCGTCGCTAGGATGATCCTCCTCTCCGACAGGCAGGACACTTCCAGTTACTGACGAGCGTCAGGCCCGACGGCACCAAGAGCTACACGGCCAGTGGCGGAGCCATCCTGCGTGCGTAGGGGGAGGGCAATTTAAAACCACACTGCTACAGTAATAACTACTAACCAAAATAGTATAGAAAAGTTTATGGAGACGTCTTTGTTTGTTCAAGTTCCATGTGAAAACTAAACTAATGACAACAATGAACAACCTAATTAAATTAGCCGAAGAAAAATAGATCAAAGAAGAATGGACAAATCATTACTTCAACAGCCACCTATGTGTAAATTTGCAATTTAGCATCGGCTACTGGTAATGAGTTTATGAGCTTTGTGTGCGTGGAGGGAAGCAAAACAAGTTGAACAATTATTCTCGCGGTCACAAATTGGCAACATGCAGCCATGCAAGACTCTAGTGTGAAGGAGAGTAAGTATTGCTCAATTGCATGCGATTGCATAATGCAACCATACAAAAAAATCTAGTGGTCATGGCTGTGTATTCACGCAGATCAAGGGAGATAATAAGGTACAAATATATAATACTAGCTACTAATTGATCTTAAATTGTACATTATATTTCATGTTACTACTATTAGCATGTCAGAGTTGGGCGTCGGATTGAAATGAGGAGGAGAAGGTAGGGGCGGCCCACATGTCGGAGTTAGACGAATCCGCACTTCATTTCAATTGACGGGGCGCACCGGCAGGAATCGACCGGACCCACAGATCAACACCAGAGAAAGTCCAGGATGACTTCTCAGCTTGACTGGACGCCCGTTCGAGAATCCTCGCGTCCCCGTCCAAATGTCCCGGTCACCATTTTCAGCTTCTTTTTTTTTTCTCCACGGCGATCGACTTCTCCCAACCAAATTCCAACTCAAGTAAGAGACAAATAAACACTAGTTGCAACATAGTATGAGAGTCCGGTCCGATTGTCCGTCACCGCTTATCTGCTGGCGGTGGTTCCGTTCCACGACCGAGAAGGAGGCGTGGCACGTGGTTCCGCGGGATGAGTCGAAAGAGAAAGCGGTTATCGTGCAAGGGGCTTTCCATCGGTCGTGGCCGCGGCGGCTGAAATCGATCATCGCCGATCGCATGCTCTCAAATCTGCCGGGTTACGCGGTGTGAGAGAGTGCCAACAAAGTCGGCAGAGCTAAGCGTGGTGGCCTTAACGCCGTCCGCAGGGTAGAGTGTAGCTTTGGGTCTTTTAGTAGTTGGATTTTGTTATGACTTATTTTAACATTAGAGGTACTTTCATAAATATTTATTTATCTTAGAGATAAACTTGTTCTAAAAAATCGAAAAATACACACAACATCTTGGTAGACCTCCATTGACACCCCCCACCCACCCAAAAAAAAAGTTTCAAATGATTTTGAGCATGTGGTAATATTGTAAGTTTAGAAAATTGTGGTAAGATCATGGTAGACCTCCGTTGACAAGTTTCAAATTGTAATAACTACAAGCATAGTTGGAACAAGTGTGTTAATAAGTTTAAAAAAGATGACTATATGATGATGGGCATCACCAACTTCCTCGAGAATCATTTGAATTTTTTTCACACCATTATAAACCAAACTAAAGTGCCTATGCACAACACATGCATGTCCGTATCACTTAGTGATGGATGTTCAACCTTGTGAGAGTTGTTCATTACCACATCCTCAAAATCATTTGAAACTTTCTCGGAATGACCATACATCACAACAAGGTGGTCATGACAAAAAAAGGAAATGCAAAAATGTCGTCGATACTTGTGTCTCCCATCTCTACCATTGTCCACAACACATTGATAAGGTGCAGCAGTGGATACAACACCATCTATTTCAGACACATTGTACAAATGACGATGCTTAAATGTTTGGACAATTTCATAAGACATCTTTACGCCAACCCAGAAATGGCAACACAAAAAGGCATCACAATGTAAAATTTCATAAGACAGAATCATAGACAGGAATATAGGGCATTCCATATATACCATTTTCAAGTTCATAAGTCAACCTAACCATTCAAAAGTCTCACAGGTGGCATCACTAATTGTTCGGATGCCACCAACTACTACTAAAGTACTAACTAATAAAGTTATATATTGGGTTCCAAGAGTTCGATGCAACCCGACATTCAAAAAGGCCATAGAGTTGCACAACACAATTACATCACAATTATACAACACAAATTACTTGGGTGACAAGTCCTTGAGGATGGCAAGTTGTCCTTCCTCTCCCGCCAGTTCAAAGACCGAATGACACCTTACGTAAGAACAACCTTCGAGGGCCGCCGACCAAAAGGTTTAGATTCTTGGTTTCATGTATCACCTCTTTGGACCCTAAGAAGCACTTGGATTACCACTCGCTTGCTTGGCAACCTCCATTGTTTGCCTCTTTATCCTTCTCTTACGTCGTTGAAGCCTTGTTCTCCATAATGGTGTTGAAGCGGGATAGTCGCTTCGATCACCTCCGAAAAAGGCTTTTTCGACTTCTTGCCGGTAGTAGTACCAGAGTCAAGTGCTAAAACCGTGGAAGCTCCTTGTTGCTACCGCTTCGTGGAGTCCTAGTGCCGCGTGGTGTAGCCATCCTCGTTTTTGCCACCCTCGATGTCTTCTTCAACCCCTCTCATTTCATGTCCGCGAACATCTTCTCCATAAAACTAATATATGGAGGAATTTCAATCACAAGAGGTCGCAAAAAAGAAGTAGAGAATAGGCTAACACATTTGCTCTGAGCACACTAAAAACGAGGAGTTGTCCACGGGTAATAAGAAAACACACCTTGTTCTCGTTTCACGGCGTATCACCGTGCACGAAGGATTTTGAAGTATTTCTTCTTCGGTTTCTTACCTTAGAGCCAAAGGTTTCATTGTCATGAACCACATTATAATGTTCGCCCGATACGTAACCTCGTTGAGATAATGTTCCACATAAGACGGACCCCGAGACCCACACCATCTATTTCGGACACATTGTACAAATGACGATGCTTAAATGTTTCGACAATTTTCATAAGACATCTATCTTCTCGCCAACCCAAAAATG
>JADLZK010003072.1:0-14269 GCA_015847255.1 Hyparrhenia diplandra | reverse complement strand
GGCAAATATCTTGAAGTCTGTCGCACAATGTAGCAAACACGTCGAAGAGAATCTAAGCACAAGGAAACGGCATGGTACTCGGCGTTTTGCACGGTTGTTCTCTCGTTTCCTCTCTCGTGGATTAGGTGGTCATTGTGTCCTGGAATCCTCGAAGGGATGTAAAAACTTATTTCACACGTATATAGTTGATGACCAGTGACGATGCTCTAGATGTCGTGGTCTCCACAAAACCGAGATAGAGAACCGGCTAAGTGTTGTTTCTAGCCATTGTATTGGGGATAAAGTATGTGAAACATATAAATGCAACAAAATAACGTTAAGTTAAACTAATTGTCCATGTATTTGTTATAGTAAAATAAGAAATAAAAAATGTTAGAAAAATTACATACGATGACCGGATAAGGGAATGGCCTTGTGTGTCCACACGTAGGCGAATGGCTCATCGCCGGCGTGGAAACCCGGTTCTTGTGGTGGCGGCAAAGGCGGAGGACCGTTCATACCACCAGCCGAGCGATAAAAAGGAAAAAAAAAAGGACAAAGCTCATAAATATATATAGTATATATATATGTATTATTTATATGCATATATATAGGAATTCTAGACAAGAAAAAAAATATCCTTACCAATGTAATATCCTCGAGCCATGAACAAATCTCCTAGAAAGAGAGAGAGAGAGAGAGTGAAAGAGCCGAGTGGATTTCGTGCGGGGTGACCGGAGCTCGTGGGTGCGTGCTTGGGTATGTGTGTGGATGCGGCCGGGCGCCTTGATTTATAGCGATTGATCGATGCGGGTACATCGCGCGGGTATTAAGATATACCCTAGTGATAACAACATGACTACTGTTATTTGAATGGAGCCAAAGAAGGAATACAATATCACTACCGGTTGTTTGTATGTATCCGGCGGTGAATTCACGGTGTTGTCACTTCACTCGGTTTGCATGCATGCATTGTTGCGATCTTCTGCATATGTACAAGTAGATGCTTCACGCAAAAATTTTGGTTATACGTTCTTAAGAGGATATGGATGTGAATAAAATTCATTATCCGTTCTTCGTTTTTGTTACATATATAACTTTATTTCATTGACATTAGATTTGGATATATATATATACAATTTTCCTCACAATATGCAAAATATTTCATTGACCTTAATGTCTTTATTATGTTCGATGAAGGGTAAAAATGGGAACTCAAAGATATCGAAGAGACAATTAAGATTCATAACAAAAGAAATACAAAGATAAGAAATTTGATTGCATATATTTCCATAACAAAGACCTTACATTACATATATTTCCATAGCAAAGACCTTACATAGAACTAAATATACGGTAACAAAGACCAATTCCACGATAGGTCAATGCTACAATCAAAGTGTACAAACACATTAAAATTTAACCACCTCGGTAAGTCTCTTGTAGCATCTCCTCGGATCGAAAGAAGTGGCGAGGGGCTGCTACGTGCACTCATTGAGGAGGTTGGAGGATGAGATTCACCGGGAGCTTCATCTTCAAATCCAAACTTGACCATTGGACCAAGGATGAAATCACAAAGAACTTGGTCCAATGAGGGTTGTTTTTCCATGGATGCACCATATGATTCGCCAGATACTATATGCCCATGTGCCCGGGATATTGGGCGAACACTAGCACCCAAAGCACAAGGACTCGGACTCTTAATATGAGTCCGAGTTCGATCTTGAATCATGGCACCCACGTAAGCTGCAAGCCCGGTGTCTCTTCTTCATCGATAAGACTCTTCTAGCACCTTTTACGTAAACTATTTTCTTGGACTAGGCATATCTGTATGTGGAGGGCTTTCTTCCAAAGAAAGGCCATATGTATGTGGAACTGGAAAATACTTGCTAGCAAAGAAGATCGAGGGGACGAAGAACAAGAAAAATAAGGAGAAAAGATTTCCTAGATCCAAAACCCATGACACTAAAATTCAAAACTAAGCCCTACGTATTTTGAGGAGAGGGTTAGGAACTCTTTGGACGAACCAAGAATGCAAGAACAGAGAGAGAAATGGGTGCAAAACACGGCGTCCCCCTTGCCGTTTAAATAGGCGAGATGGCGTGGTTGAGTCGACCGCCGTTGTCACGAGGGGCGTGGCGGCGGTGCGCAAAGATTGGTACGATGGTCGGCCCGGTCGAGTTGAGAACTGTGTGGCCGTTGAATTTTTGAAATCACTTTGCCGGGTCTAAGTTTTCACCCGCGGTGATGTCAATACCACCGCGAAAAGATACTGCACCGCAAGTGATCTACATCACCGCCGGGTGTCAAACTACACCCGGCAGTTGATCTACACATCACCGCCCGGGTGTGAAACTACACCCGGCAATGTATTAATCGACATTGATTTAACCCGCCGACGCCAGCTGCGGTGGTGCCACAGGCTTTTCTCATCGATTCCGAGAGACACCGTCGGTTTCCTAACCGGTAGTGAATGCTACGGCAACGGTTCTCAAGCGGCGGCATGCATGCAGCAGACAGCCACCGTGAACACGCTAAGTGAACGTGGCGGACTCTGATATTGTGGTAAAAAAGAAAAACAAAGGATGATGGCTATCCGTTGGGCGTACAAAGTTTGATTCTTTAAATAGCCCGGCAGTGTTGTGGACGTGCTACAGACTTGTTGAGTGTGTCATTTTCGTTACTCCGGCCAGGCGAAGTCTCGTCTCCTCCTCCTCCCTCCCTCTGCTCCCTCACCCGTTGGCATCGAAGATGCGTGTGGTTGATCTTGTAGCAATGGTAAACAATGTGAAGCATGCATTCCCTTGTTTCAAAATAACAATGCTAAACTTCGATCATCGTTCTTCAAAAATGGTCAAAATCGACTTGTTGGGGATCGAACCGGGGATTTTGGGATTGGGTGTTGGGAACGCCGTGCCGGAGGAAGCGGCCATTGGAAACGCGCAAGAAAGCACGCGTGGCGGTCGGCCTTTCGTGGGGAGATTCGGGCCGATCGCGGCGGCCCATTGGATGAGCCGATCGTCTTATTTGATGGCCCATTTTCATGGCGCCCGCGTCTTGGGAATGACAATGGACTGCATGCATTCCATGGCTTGCTACTATATAACAACGCTTCGATTTGGTACCATCTCCATCGCTAATTAGCCTCTCTCTTTCCATAAACCCCAGTGCAGCTAGCTTCTTCTTCATCGACGAGATGGCCGGGCGTCTACACCAACGAGGAGCTTTTGTTCACCGTGGCGCGCCTCCACGGCGCCCTCGAAACTCACCCACGGCCAAGAACTTCGGCACGCCAGCGGTGCCTTAGCCGTTGGTGGAGAAGCGAACTAACTTCAAGGTCGAGGCCATCGCCGACATCCTCGCTAGGGGATACCGCGAGGCTGGCGGAAACTCGAGCAGCCGCCCGTGGAACGCGGCGGCGGCGCAGGACGAGCAGGCGGCGGCAACGCGAGCCTAAGCGGCCGGGCGGCGGAGGAGGCGATAGCGGCGCGCGGCCTTGCGGAGGCGATGGCGGCCGCCGCTTTTATTTTTTTTAGTATTGTAAATATATTATCTAGTAATATATAATGACTCTCAAGTCGTTTTTTAATTCATCTCCGTTCTGTTTCTATCGTTTGTTTTTCTTGTTCCTTCTTCATTCAACCCCCGAGCTATCGGTTCCTTTTGCTTCCCTCCCAAATCGCTATCGGTTCTAATTCAACCCGGTTGTGTCAATCTTCAAACGCTTTCGGTTCTAATTCAAACCCGCTGGTGATCTCGTGTCCGCGTCAAGACCCGCTGTGGGGAACGATTCAACCGGTGGTGATCTGAGGTATTCACTTTGCCGGAATTGGTTGAATCCGTGGAGTTCGAGTTTCCCCGCCTGAGCGGTTCATCACTTCTTTGGGCGAGGTTTAACACTGGCCGGTGAATTAAATTCGGCGGTGATGCCGGCAGTAGTGATGAGAGCGAATCTGTAGGGCCACCACTGGAGGACACAAATGGAGGGCATCCTTTCGGATTCCTTCCACTACCGCCAGGAGTGTCCACGCCATCGCCAATGGCGTGGACGTTCTTGACGTCGGTGTCGGCGATCCCATGCCCATGCCCCTTGCGGGTGCCACGGGTTTAAGGATAGTGTGACACACACTTAAGGATAGTGTGACACACACTTAAGAATCCACCAGCAAAGGATAAAGAAAATAGATAAAGAATAAATGAATAACCTAATGGAGTGATTCTAATGTATCTAGTCATGGCCATACAAATGAATAGTTAGGATCATATGCAAACCGATTTAGGCATGCTTAGGTCTAGGATCCTAGGGAGACCCCACCAGGCAAGTCCGCTTCCCACCAAGGCATTTACTTTAACTCCTACGGCACATACGAGCGTGGGGGATTTCAAGGGATGGTCAAGGCTTGTCACGACCCGACCACCTACCCCTCAACCGTGGCATGCTCTCATATTCGCAGGTGTCGTAATACCCTCCGGCACCATGCCCGCATATCGAAAAATTCTACTCTTGTCCCCCCAGATCCCCACTCGTCGAATGGACGGACTAGAACAAGAGCAAACCTGAAGGAACAATCAACCGATATCCCACCTCTAATCAAGTTAGGCATATGATGATCGATGAAGAACCGAGATGAACATGTCAAGATTATGATATGTAAACTATATGCTAGTTCATATACCAACACAAGAACATGAACAAGACTATACTCTAGTTCATAAGTTAGGCCAAGAACATAGATATAAGACTTGCAAATAGAAGAATGCTCCATTGAGAAGATATATTACCAAGGCACTTTCTTCTAGGAGACAAGCCCTCCTTGTAGCTCTTCTACTCTAAGTGCTAACCAAGAACTAAGAAGAAGAAGAAAGAAGAAGTAGAAGAAGAGAGAGAGGTAAAGGTGGTAGAGAGAGGAAGATTGCTGGTTTGCTGGACTCCAAGTGATGTGTGTTGAGAGAGGAAGAGAGGGGGGCTACTTATACACTTGGAGGAGGGGCCTAAGTGCTAATTTACACCTAAACCGACCTGGTAAACCTTCCTAATCGAGAGCAAACCGACCATCCCACGGTATCCCCCATTTGGCGAGTGCATGAACCGCCTCCCCGAGGCCGGGCCGAATCGCCTCGGGAGGGTGCGGCCGCACTGTGTGGCGCGCGCAACACATCCCCTCGGGCCCGGGCCCCGTCTCGGTGGGTGTCTTCCTTCGTCTTGAAAAGTTGTGGGCCGGGCTTGGCTCGCCCAATTTTGATGTTTTGGGTCGATTTGCTACTTTGGGCTTGTATTTTGCAAGAATGCGCTTCCCCGGATGGCGTACTTTGGTCGGGCTTTTCCACTTACTTTTATTATAAATCTGCAAAATAAAATTCTAGACACTACAAGTGGAATTTATTAGTGATAAATGTATATAAGTATAAAAAGGTATAGTCTTACTCCCCTTTATGGTAGTAAGTTGACGGAAAAAATATGTCGTTGGTGACCGTCAACAAACTCCCCCAAGCTTACCCTTTTGGCGTCCTCGAGCAAAGAGATAAGTACTTGGTTGTTGATCGGGAGTTGCTACTATGCCGATTACATTTCACAAGTGCCGGGGTTATAATAAGATTTTCTACTAGAGTTTGAATAAAATGGCACATCTTTTTCCCACCCTTTATTACCTTTCATCGTAGCGGGCTTTCTAGCTTTTCTCAAAGTCTTGGGCGGTTGCCGATAGAACGGTTATAACGAGAAATACTTATCATTCATTCTTTTTGATCAACTTTTTTATCCGGGATTTATTTAGTTAGATAATATTTATTTTGAGAGAGTATGGGCTTTATTGCTATATATATATATATATATATATATATATATATATATATATATATATATATATATATATTGGAGAGGTGGGCTCTTCTCTCCCTAGACTTTTGTCTTTTATTTCCTCTCTTTTCTCTTTTTTTTTTTAGAGATGTGGGCTCTACTCGCCCTCGGACACGTGTCCATTTTTCATCTCATTTTCTTTCTTCTTTTTTTTATTTAGCATAGCCCATATCATTTCTCTTTTCTTTCAAAGTAGATTCCTCGGATGTCAAGTTTCTCTTTTTTGGACGAAATCATAGCAAATCCATTTGTACCATATCATACTTGGCAACAACTTAGACTAGATAGAGCCTATGCAACCCACATGAATCGAGGTTTTTTCAGATGAGTTTTTAGACTTAGCCACTAAACCCAAACTTTAGAGAAATTCGAATTATAAACTAGGCACAATTGAAACATAAGACGTAGCAACTATTTATCATTTCAACAAGGGACTAAGACTAAACATTTTTATAGCTCATATGTATAAGCATTAAGGCACATAGAAGAGCTACTTATTCTATTTTTGGTTTTTTTAGTTCTAGTTATCTTTTTTTTTTTTTGATGCAAGATTGCTGAAATTTAAACATGCTAAAATAAAATAAAATTCGAAGAAAGTAAATATGCAATGCAATGATACCGTGGGGGTCCTCCCCAAGCTATCTGAAGGCCTACCGATCGATCGAAGCCTTGGTACCTCCAGAATGCTTCCTCGTGCGTTGCGAGTAGCCATGTTGGACTCCAATTGGGTCCATCTCTGCGACTCTTTGCTCCAGTTCTGCCCACATTACCCGGTGTTTTGCACATGGGTATTGAGCGTGTGCTCAATGTTCCTAGTGCGGACGCCGAGGTGTCGCAGCCTGGATACCGATAGCCTCCACCCCTTGTGGTGGCTGCACGTCTTTGACTAGTGGGGGCATATCGTCGAGCTGTCGTCAACGTCAAATCTGTTGGCCCTCCATGCCGTCAGATCTCCTTCAAAAGCACTCGATTGTACCGGTGTTAAGGCGGCGGCTCCCACCTAGGATCATACCCTGGTATTACCCCCGGGGTCCCCATAGGATAAGGCCATGCTTTGCTCGAACATCGGTGTAGGCCGTGGGCGTGGGCCGTGGCCGTGGCGTGAAGTAGGGCCCATGGGAGGAGGATCCGACCTCCCGGTCTCCGACAATCGCGTGAGGAACTTATAGGGATATCTTTCTGGCATGAAGCTATCGGCGATCTCGAGCTCAAATATTAGTACTGGCTTTTATACAACTCGTAAGTCGGGTTAGGTAACCGAACTATAGTTGCATAGCCGGGAAAAAGATGACCAAGCTCGCGGATGGTAAAATCTTAATTAAATGCCCCCGCACAAGGCTGCGCAATAGTCCAAAAATCCTCGGTGTGTGGAAATGTACTCTATCTGCCGATTATCCAAAGCTCCAATCGCGAAGCGAGGCGTGTGATAAGAGATGTGCATGTGACAGAACAATAACTTTTGTGATAATATGTAAAAAGTTCCCGCACATCTCTACCACTTTGAGCTACTTTCTCCTTGTGGACAATAGCATAGAGTAATTTCAATTCAATTTCATTCACCCATCTAACCCCCGTGTCTAGGAAACAAAGTCGGTGAGATCCAAATGATGGATAAATCTAAGTGATGGGTCTTTGGATCTCGTGAGTGGCGAGGTTTGAAAGTACCGGCCTCATGAGCACCGGATATTTCCTCCCAAAAGTGATTCCTAACAAAGCCGGGAAGAGCAAAGCATCTATGTCTAGTGCACATCTATAGCTGAAACCCCGGTGACGAGCTAGGTCCGCCCACGTAACATGATAAGGTGTACCAAAGAGGCAAAAGAAATTCCTAGCTGGTCCTCTACTAGTGTGCATAAGAACTGGATTGTCGAGGCGAAACCTTCCTCCTCAAGAGGGGGAATATCCCGCCACCCGACCGCTCTCCAAAGGATAGGGAATTCGCCGTCCATACCGTTTGTTCGAGGAGCTCGAGGTCGATTCCGGCGTGTGCTAGAACACACGGTCCTTGAGTAGGAGATATGCTTGCATCTCCCACCCACGGATGTCGAAGGCACGGCGTCGGCCGTCGATTGTCGGGAGCTTGAGCTTCTTCCTCCCGACGGGTCGCTGGCGTCTTCTTGCATGGGGGAGCCTTCAAGATCGCCGAGGTTGAGGGCGGAGTTTGTGCTTGTTTGCCGTAAGCTATGTCTTGATGACCGCCTTAACCCGAAGATCTTCCCGAGCTTTCTTCATGGCTCTTTGCAAAAAAATTGAGCAAGACCTCGGGTGTGCAAGGGTTAGTCGAAAGTATGAACTTTCACACCCCACGATCTTGCTTGGCACAATATTTTTGGTGGAGAAAATGGAGTGTAGAACAAGTGGGAGAGAGTGTGAGAGTGAGAAAGAGTGAAAATGAGAGGTGTGTGCTCTCACACCGGTGCTCGGGCTATTTATAGCCGAGCCAACGGCCGAGGGATCGCTCCACAATAACGACTAGGAGCCGCATTGAGCGGGGCGCAGCCGCAGCGAGGGTGCTTGGGCACTGTGGTGGTGCGGGCGCACAGTGGTGCGCTGCAAGCACCGAAAGGGCTTGGCACCCCGCCTCGAGGCATTTGTTGCTCTGCTTTGGCGGGTGTGTGCAACGGTCACAAAAAAGTTCGTGGGGTCGATTGTTTGCTCGCTACTGTTCGACCGTTTTTTCTCCCTTTTTGAATTTCTCCAAAAATTTTTCAAATATAAATTTATTTTTAAAATAGAAAAATTATTAAAAGTATTTTTGTATATACTTTTTATGTAGGAAATATTTTTCTTTATTTTCCATGAAAAGAATTTGTTTTATTTATAAAGATTTTTATTTTAGTTTTCAAAAATATTTACTTATAGATTTTATGTTTACAAATATATATTTTTTTATTTTGATAATAAAATATTTTATAAAAAACACATTTTTTTTAAATATACCATATTTTTTTTTTATACCCCATTTTTTTTTTTTTGAGGTTATTTATAGTCGACTGTCGACTCTCCCCCGCAACTTCGCGGGAAGCATAATAAAATATTTATAAAACACATTTTTTTTAAATATACCCTATTTTTTTTCTTTTTAAATATACCCCTTTTTTTTTAGCAGTTATTTATAGTCGGCTGTCTCGACTCTCCCTTACTTAGCGGGGAGCACTGCTCCGGGGGTCTGAGTCGATCCTTCAACACTCCACACCGGTTTCGATGATGATGATATCCGGGTGTGTTGTTGTTTGTACCCGATGAATGGGCACTTTACCGCCTTACTCGACGTGGAAGACTTTGAAGCCTTTCCCCATGCGAGATATCGGCTTTTGGCCGTATAGAGAAAACGGTCTCCCGGGAGGAGACGTATCCCCGATGGGCCCATGTCCAGGATCACAAAATCTCGGGATGTACTCCGTCTCAGATTTTGACTAGCACGTCTTCGAGTATCCCCTCCGGCCGCCTTGTTGATTGATCTACCATTTGGAGGGACGAAGTTGACAGGGAGTAAGTGTTCCTCCATGGATTCTCGGTGAAGGTGCCCTTGGACATCACATTGATACCGGTGTTGGCATCACACGCTTTCCTACCCGAAGTCGTTAATCGGTACTTGAGTAGCAATGGGGCCAACTGCGTGTCTCTATCATCTTGTTGAAACCGAGTTGATTCTTCATAGCCGACGTCAACCCTTCTAGCTTGTTATTCACTCCTTCAAGGATCTTGTCTTGATGGCTCATCTTTTTGGTGAGATTTTCGTTAATCTTGGCTTGGCCCAACACCAGGTCCTTTAATGACGGCTGACCAGGGTTATAATTTGAATTGTACCCCTGTTACCTTGGAATGGTGGCCCGGATGGTTGTTCCAGCCTTTGCCGAGGTTGGCGATACCCGTTCTTTGTTGTTGATGAAGGCAGCTTCTTCACGGGTCTCGGGGCGCTTATCCCCCGAGTGGCCAACTCCACCACACGTCTCACGGTCATGTGAGCATCCGTGGCGAAACGGGCGCCGGCTGGGTAGTAGAGTGCGTGTTTGCGCTCCTCCGGCTTCTTCGCCAGATAGATCCATTTTTGCGGCAAGCATATCCGCCACCTTCACGGTATGCATGCCTTTTGTGTTTTGGTGTTGGCATTTCTTAACGCAATCAAAGGAAACAGTATAAAACCCATCCCCAATAAGAGCGTCGAAATGCGCGTGACATTCCCAAGTAAACCACCATGTCGGTGATCCGAAATGGAATCACAACAGGATAGATCTTGCCATCTTAGATATTCATCCGCATAAGCGCACGGATCTATCATTGTAGCATTTCACCCTAAGTATTGAGGTATCGTTATTTATATTTTCCCAAAGGAAGGCATGTGATTAATAAATTAGCATGGCATCTGAATAGAGGAACATGTGTTTGCTTAGACCAAAATGTTCATAACGAGGGGTAAGCAATAACGGTTCATGGATAGTGTGACACACACTTAAGAATCCACCCGAAAAAGGATAAAGAAAATAGATAAAGAATAAATGAATAAATGAATAACCTAATGGAGTAGTTCTAATGTATCTAGTCATGGCCATACAAATGAATAGTTAGGATCATATGCAAACTGATTTAATCATGGTTAGGTCTAGGATAGCGGGGAGACTCCCCTGGATACCATACGGCCCGATAGGAAGCATTTACTTAACTCCTACGTAACATACTGAACGTGGGGGATTTCAAGGGACGGTCAAGGCTTGTCACGACCAAGCCGCCTACCCCTCAACCGTGGCATGCCCTCATATCCGCAGGTGTCGTAATACCCGGCACCATGCCCGCATATTAGAGCACTACTCTTGTCCCCCAGGATCCCCACTCGTCGAATGGACGGACTAGAACAAGAGCAAACCCGAAGGAACAACGAACCGATATCCCACCTCTAATCAAGTTAGGCATATGATGATCGATGATGAACCCGTAATGAACATGTCAAGATTATGATATGTAAACTATATGCTAGTTCATATACCAACACAAGAACATGAACAAAACTATACTCTAGTTCATAAGTTAGGCTAAGAACATAAATATAAGACTTGCAAATAGAAGAATGCTCCATAGAGTGGATGTATTACCAAAGCACTTTCTTCTAGGAGACAAGCCCTCCTTGTAGCTCTTCTACTCCAAGTGTTAACTAAGAAAGAATAAAGAAGAAAAGAAAGAAGAAGAAAAAGAAGAAGTAGAAGAGAGAGAGGTAGAGGTGGTAGAGAGAGAGAGATTGCCGGTTTGCTTTGGACTCCAAGTGGTGTGTGTTGAGAGAGGGAGAGAGGGGGGCCTACTTATACACTTGGAGGAGGGGCCTAAGTGCTAATTTACATCAAAACCGACACAGTAAACCTTCCTTGTATGCAAAAACCGACCAACGCAGGGCGGAAACCCCGTTTGGAAAGTGCACGAACCGCCTCCCCTCGAGGCTGGGCGAAACCGCCTCGGGGAGGGTGCGGCCGCACAGTGGTGGTGCAAGCACCCCTCGGCTCGGCCGGGCCGGTCTCGGTGGGGTGTCATCTTTTGCCCTGAAAAGTTGTGGGCCGGCTGTGCTCGGCCAGATTTGATGTTTTTGGTCGATTTGCTCTTGGGCTTGGGTTTTGCAATAATGCGCTTTCTCGGAAGGCGTACTTTTGGTCGATTTTTCCACTTGCTTTTATTATAAATCTGCAAAATAAAATACAAGACACTACAAGTGGAATTTATTAGTGATAAAAGTATATGAGTATAAAAAGGTTTAATTTTACTCCCTTTATGGTAGTAAGTTGACGGAAAAATATGTCGGTTACCGTCAACATTTGGCTAGGGCTCAATGCGTCCCCCACTCCGATTTGCCACCATTTTATCAATCGAGGCCGTTGCCCGATCTATGGTGAGCGATAAGAATGCGCCACCGCCAGCGGCCGAGGTGCCCCTTCGATATGGGCCGTGGAGACCATTGTAGAAGTTCCGAGCACCGGCCACTTCTCCATCCCGTGGTGCGGGCATACTAGAATATATTCTTCAGACCTCTCCCACACCTCCCGAATGGGTTCCATTGATGTCTCCGGAAATTGCCGATCCTTCCCCTCAGTGGCATTGGTTTTGCCCATGGGGAAGAACTTAGCCAGAACGCCGCTGAGCACTTGGCCCACGTGGCCGACTACTTCATTGTCCTTGTAGAACCATTGTTTCGCCTTCCCCACGAGGGAGAAAGGAAGCAACGGAGCCCTGATGACGCCCGGTTCGACGTCCTGATGACGATGGTGTCGATAGCTCAAGGAAGTGTTGGAGATGAGCGCTACGCCCTCGCTAGGCAGTTCACGAGAATGGATCGCCTGCACCATGGTGATCAGCCCGGTGCGCAGCTCAAAGTTTTATCCGCCACATTCACCACCGGCCCAAGGCACGTTGGTGACAATGAGTAGAGAAAAATCGCCAAGCGAATTTCGGCCATAGCTTGAGATGCGGTTGGTGCAGGGATGTCGGTCTCGACCGCGGGGTTCCGGGTTCAAGAAGAAGCGGCACGAGACCTGTTCTTCCTTAGAGTGCCTCTGATTGGAGATGAAGTTTTTCGGCAGTAGAAAACCCGACATACACTATCCCGTTTTTCATCCACAACAGGAGAAAACATAAAAGATTAGCCCTGTATGAGCAAATGGTAGCCACGCACACGCTTCATATTCATAGCCAGCTAGTTTATTGTTTTTTTCACAATGCCTTCCCTGCAACGGCGCCCAAATGCTTGTTGACATTTCTTAGCGCAATCAAAGGAAAACAGGTTTAAAACCCATCCCCAATAACAAATACCGAGAAATGCGCCGCCGACATCCCTGTGTGAAACCACCATGTCGGTGATCTGAACCGGAACGGTCAACGGGATAGATCTTGCCATCTTAGAAATTTCATCCACAAGCGCCTGTATCTATCATTGTAGCATTTCACCCGAAGTATTTAGGGTATCAAGTATTTATATTTTCCCAAAGGAAGGCATGTGTTTAATAAGCTAGCATGGCATCTGAATAGAGGAACATGTGTTTGCTTAGACCAAATTGTTCATAACAGGGGTAAGCAATAACAGTTTAAGGATAGTGTGACACACACTTAAGAATCCACCAGCAAAAGGATAAAGAAAATAGATAAAGAATAAATGAATAACCTAATGGAGTGATTCTAATGTATCTAGTCATGGCCATACAAATGAATAGTTAGGATCATATGCAAACTGATTTAGGCATGGTTAGGTCTAGGAGACCGGGGAGACCCCACCAGGAAGTCTGCTTCCCGCCAAGGCATTTACGAACTCCTACAGCAAAGACATACGAACGTGGGGGATTTCAAAGGGATGGTCAAGGCTTGTCACGACCCACCGCCTACCCTCTCAACCGTGGCATGCTCTCATATTCGCAGTGTCATAATACCCGGGCACCATGCCCATATCGAAGCACTACTCTTGTCCCCTAGGATCCCCACTCGTCGAATGGACGGACTAGAACAAGAGCAAACCCGAAGGAACAACGAACCGATATCCCACCTCTAATCAAGTTAGGCATATGATGATCGATGATGAACTGATATGAACATGTCAAGATTATGATATGTAAACTATATGCTAGTTCATATACCAACACAAGAACATGAACAAGACTATACTCTAGTTCATAAGTTAGGCCAAGAACATAGATATAAGACCTGCAAATAGAAGAATGCTCCATTGAGAAGATATATACCAAGGCACTTTCTTCTAGGAGACAAGCCCTCCTTGTAGCTCTTCTACCCAAGTGCTAACCAAGAACTAAGAAGAAGAAGAAGAAAGAAGAAGTAGAAGAAGAGAGAGAGGTAGAGGTGGTAGAGAGAGAAGATTCTTTGGTTTGCTGGACTCCAAGTGGTGTGTGTTGAGAGAGGAAGAGAGGAGGACTACTTATACACTTGGAGGAGGGGCCTAAGTGCTAATTTACACCCAAAACCGACCTGGTAAACCTTCCTAATCGTAGAGCAAACCGACCATCCCACTCCGGTATCCCCCATTTGGTAGGTGCATGAACCGCCTCCCCGAGGTCAGGCCGAAACCGCCTCGGGGAGGGTGCGGCCGCACCGTGGTCTTGCCGCACCACCCTCGGCTCGGCCTGGTCTCGGTGAAGTGTCTTCCTTCGTCTTGAAAAGTTGTGGGCGGGCTTGGCTCGGCCCAATTTGATGTTTTGGGTCGATTTTCTCCCGGGCTTGTATTTTGCAGAATGCGCTTCCCGGATGGCGTACTTTGGTCGATTTTTCCACTTACTTTTATTATAAATCTGCAAAATAAAATTCTAGACACTACAAAGTGGAATTTATTAGTGATAAATGTATATGAGTATAAAAGGTATAGTTTTACTCCCTTTTATGGTAGTAAGTTGACGGGAAAAATATGTCGTTGGTGACCGTCAACAATTATGTCATCCTTTATCCTACCAACCT